>JACBKR010004439.1:0-23917 GCA_014218235.1 Colocasia esculenta | reverse complement strand
ACTTCGACTTTCCAAGAGTCGGAGTGAAGCTAGATCACTTTGACTTCGAGGAGTCGGAGTGAACCCAGATCATCGACTTTTGAGGAGTCAGAGTGAACCATATTACTTCGACTTTTCAAGAGTAGGAGTTGAACGTCGCGCATTTTTCGGATCTTAGCGAATCTTTGCTTAGCGGGTTTGGTGGCCAGTGTGTGACCCATAATTTGTGTTCAGGTGTTACCGCAGGTTTTTGGGGCTTAGTGAGCCGGTAATTTGGGCCAATAGCACCGTTGGTTCACTAGTTGTGAATGCGACGGGGGTGTGCATCGCGTCCTGAACGCGACGGACCTAGTGGTCGGGTTCTTGTTACCATTGTTTGGCGGTCTTTGTCTGCATGGCTGCTACGTGTCGCACGCTAGGGAATCAGTTGACGTCGGCCTTGGGAAGGCGACGCCCTAGTCCGTCTAGATAAGGTCGCGATGGAGAGGTACATCGCGTTATGAACCACTGTGCATTTTTAAAAAGGTATGGCCAGATAGAGGTGGGGCAAGCTCTGCTCGACCAGGGGAGGCTGCTACGGCGGATTTCCTAGTGATTCGGCATTCTGGTGTGGTTTACGGCGCGCTCTCTCGCCGGAGGACGTTGCATGGAGCAGGGGAGACGACGCCGTGCCATAGTCGGTTTGCACGTTCTTCACGAAGGTAGGGAGATCCCACCTTGTCTGGATGCATGGATCGTGCGTGTGGCGCGTGTGTTGCGTTTTACACTTTTAAACCATAGGTATCATGCTAGGGCATTCATTAAAGCATGAAAAATGAGAACTAACTGTGATTTGTGAGGCTTGGGGTGGTGATCCAGGAAGAGGATCCCGGGTTAGGGTTCCTGCCTGAGAAGGCGACAGAACATCCTGTCGCGACAAGGTCGCGACAGGCTGACCCGTCGCGATAGGAGTCTCCATCACGATATATAGCAGGGTCACCACTTTATAGCGACCAAGGAACCTGTCGCGAAAAGTCGCGACATGCCAAATCCGTCGCGTTAGGGTTTCCTATTGTGACATGTCGGGGTGTCGCGATCTGATAGCGACATAACCCTCATCGCGACCTCAGCCGAGAGGTCATGTGTGCATATGGTTGTGTGTGCATGGCGCATACACTGACTTGCCGTGGTGGTGGCAGTGAGGTTTCAGTGTGAACCTAGCCTTGGTCTTTTACTGTTTGTTTTGATTGTTTAAGGCGGTTGCTTAGTAAGGTAGAAGTATAGTTATTAAGTGATTACGTGTATTGAGTTTAATGTGGCAATGGAGGTCACTTCGTGACCAATGACATGCCAAGTTACTATTAATGTAATTGTTATAAGTGTTGTGTAGGTTAGCTTGTAGGTCACTGAACGCGCGACATTGTTGACTGTGCATTTTCGTGTCCAGAGTCCTCACACAAATCAATATGCGCACTTCCTCTAAACTGTCTCACAAAATTAAAATAACAAATATGAACTCATACAGTGGTGAGAACAGGTCATCCACAGAGAGGCTAAATAGAGCTTGAATTAAACTACTTTAACTTGACACCATTCGACAATGCATTAAAAGTGAATATGTACACAACACCGATCAAATCTCTCAAATGATAAACTATCTACCACTGCTCAAACGCGGGATCACCCTCTGCAACCCAAAGAACTAAACAAGTGCATCAGATCACAATCTCCCAAACCAACTATTCACAGAAGAAAGAAGAATTGGAATTAACAAAGAAGAGATGTAAGAAGCAAATTCCACTGAATTAATCTAACTAGACACGGCAGAAATAGAAATAGATTGCTCCATGGATCGATCTCTCAACGATTTGCATAGAACAAATATTAAGGAATACTGATCTTAGCTATTCACACAGAAGAAAGAAAATTCGTGTGAACTGAAATAAATGCCAAGGATTGAGCTCTTCAACACAAAGAAAATGGAAACTAAATGCAATAAATGGATCTCTAACAGCCCTCAAACTCTCACAGTGGAAGCAAAAAAAGAAACTCCACTCCGGCAATCTCCAACTAACAGTAAAACACAGCAACAACAATTCTGGCACCGTTCCTCACAGAACAGATCAGAAGAAATGGAAGAACACAAAAACACAATCCCAATTGCTCTCCGGATGAACACAAGACAAAAGAATAGAGAAATAAAACAAAACAGTCCCAAAAACAATCTGAACTCTCAGCAATTTGAACAACTCTCATAGCTCTCACCCCTCTGAACTGCAAAACCAAAACCCTCAAAAATCATCTCCTGGAGTCGAACTATCTTTCACAGCAGCAAAAGAATTTAGAAGAACTACATTAACACCAATAGATTAAACTATCTCTCTAAGCATGGAAATTAAATGCAAACAACTTCCGAAGCGAAAGAACAGAAGGAAGAAAATAATTCTAAAGAATTTACGTCGCTGAATGAGAAAAAGATGGACAAATAATTGCATAAGAAATAGAAATTGATCCAAACAACCTCGAATCCCTCACTACCAAGATCATTC
The DNA here is from genome assembly GCA_014218235.1 of Colocasia esculenta. Classification (NCBI taxonomy): domain Eukaryota; kingdom Viridiplantae; phylum Streptophyta; class Magnoliopsida; order Alismatales; family Araceae; genus Colocasia; species Colocasia esculenta. The sequence goes on along the minus strand of JACBKR010004439.1, from coordinate 21,410 downwards.
CACTGCTCTGTGAAAGGAAAATTACAGAGAAAATGACATAAACAAAATATCTCAAACATCTCCCCTTTGAAGTCTGGAAGAACGGGAAAAAGAGAAACTAAGAAAACCTAAGAAATAGAACTCTCCCGATCTGTTGAAAGGTAAATTACAGAAAGAAATGGCAAAAAGAAATGCCTCACAAATCTCTACTGGTGAAGCCCTCCCTCCTACAGATGCTAAACAACTCTCCAAGCTCTGATCTCCGCAAGAGAAAAAAAAATAAAACTAAAAATAAATGCTAAAATTCGAACCCCCTACACCCCTGGACCTTGGGGTCCTTTTATAAGCTCCATCAGAGCTCTGCTTCCATCGCCTTCTTCCCGCCTCCGCACGGCCAGCTCCAGCTCAGCAGGGCGCCTTCACACAGGATCTGGCCAGCACAGCCTCCAGCTCTGCATCTCCCAGTGCCACACACACTTCGCACCCAACACAACAGGGCCACCTCAGCATGACGCCGCCACCTCAGCTATCTTGAACCGCCTGGCCAGTAGCCATCGCCCCTGCATCCTATCTCCGCCTGTGCTCAGATCCGCCACAAGACCAAATCGCCAGCATGCGACCCGCCTGGCACCCTCCACGGTTGGACCTGCTTCGCACATGGGTGCCTCTGCATCGCGCCCTCACACCCGCCCCTGCCCAGGGTCACCTGCATAACTAGCCCAGCCGCTTCCATCACCTGAGCGCACCTGGGGGCTGGTCGCCTTACCCAGCCGCTTCCAGCCATGCACCGGCCTTACGTGCCCAGCTCCTTAGCACCCTGGCCGCCTTGCCCAGATCTCTGCACACCGCCAACCAGATGCGCCAGCGCCGCCTCCATCTAATCCGCATGGGAGATCCGGCCTCCTCCTCCTGCTGCGCACTGCCTAAACCGCCATGCCTCCCAGCAAGCTCTGCACTTCACACCCAACTTGCTCTGCACAGTACCAAATCGGTATGGCATTGCCTCCATCACCGCCTCAAGCCCGGCCAGCTGTACAGGACCAAATTGTTATGGCCTGGCCGCCCTAAATTGTTTTGGGCTTCACAAGAATCGGTATGGCACTGCCCAGCCGCCTTTGACCTGATAAGAAGAGAGCATAGGTAATAAGTGGTGTGCACGGCCCATTCAGGTTTAGATGAGAGGTAAACATTTTTATTGATTTAATGGGATTTGGTGGTTTTAAAAGGTTGTTTTAAAAATCTTATTTATTTATTTACAAATTTAAACAAAAAAATATTTACAAAAGAATATTTTTGTAATGATATTTATTTACAAAATAACTTTTATTTTTCAAAGTGAATCTAATTAGTCAATATGAAAGTATGACTTATTGATTGAAGATCTAACATGTGTTCTAACCAAAAATTTAACTAAAATGCTCAAAAACTTATCCATGGATGAGATGAAAATTAAAATCAAATGCACATTATTATGGACAACTAATGTCTAAAATTAACTAAATACATGAAGTTTAACACACAAAAATTATGTAGTTATCACTCCACCCTACTTAAACATTGCTAGTCCCTTAGCAATGAAAATTACTCCAAATGTAGGACTAGAAGATACAAGTTCATGCTAAACAACCATCATGTAAAAGATTAATGTAGACAGATGTCTTTTCTAATTGTCAAGGCTTATGGCAAGAAATTAGTGCACGAGTGGTAGCTCACTTAAGAGTTCACATCAGCCGTTCTGAGCTCCTTTGTTTCAGCTAGTATTTGAGATTAGATTGATTCGATAGAGAAGAAAAGAATTGTGGAGTAAGATCATTGCTCAGTCAGATTGGATTGTTTCTCTCAGTTCCATCCTGCCCATCTTCCTTGAGGATTATTTCTCTGAGTTGGGGACTTTGCCCCTTTATTTGCACTGTGCACTCAGAATTTTTTCTTTTTCATTCATAATGCTGCACAACCCATCACTTTTCAAGAGTAGCGAGTCCAACTTTACTCAGATCTGGGAATTTTTCATGGATATATTTTTTGCTTTTGCTTTTGCTTTTTGTTTTTTTTTTTCTTTTCTTTTCCTCTAAAGGAAGGATGGACAGTCAGGTTCCTTGATCACATGTCTCCACTTCCTTCACAATTCACTTAATGGGAGGGAGGAAAAACCAATCGCCTCTCTCTTACTAGCTTTAACAGATTTGGTACATTCGGGTTCAGCTAGTCTAAGTGGCTGTAGTGTGTGTATGAAAACTTCTTGCCATAAATCCTTACATAAGGTAGATAAGGAGTACATGTAATCCATTAGTAGAGGCTACCTAACATGGATGTTTGCAAAGGAGTGTGATAACACAAAATTTTAATGGTTAAAGATCATACACCTAGTCTGGGATGAGCAAAGCACGCATTTTTATTCAAAGATGAAACATTGTGAAATTTTATTTGCATATGTACAAGCTCAAGAAAAAGAAATGAAGCAATGGTTGGGATGAGGACTATGAATGCATGCTTATTCTACCTCTCCCCCCTACTTATTTACAGGAAAAGAAAGTAAGACAAAGAATTACCTGATAAAGGAAATCTGTACACTTGGGTTGCCTCCCAGAAGCGCTAAGTTTATTTCATCTTCAGCCGGACGCAATTAGGCTTTGTTTGGCTCAGGTAGCTTGGTAGAATCCATTTTTAAGAAAAGTGGGCTTTCAAAAAATGCTTTAACCTTTGCCCATTGACAATGAATGATTGTCCAGTTTTAGGGTCAAGATGATGACAGCACCATTGTCATAAGCTTGACAACAGTGTAAGGACCATCCCATCGAGACTTCAATTTTCCACAAAGCCTAGAGTAAATAATCAGGCCTTATCATGCACTTGAAAAAATTTTCTATGAATTTTCAAGACTTCAATTAGTTTCTTCTCCTACCCTTCCCCAAGATTGCTAGCAATTATGATGGGCCAAGTCTCGTTCTCCTAGAGAAGATGTATTTTAATTAGCAGGGAGTGGTTTTAGCTCAACCTTAGGAGAACATTCTAATGAAATGATAGATAATTATTCTGAAACATGGAACTAAGTTGTCCTTCCTCTCCCTCAAACCCTGGAGCACAGGGTGGTCTACTGCTTTTTCCTCACAAGATTCTTCCAAGAGTTCTTCATTACCAGTTGGTTTGTTTTTAGATTTTGGCTTTAAAGCTTCAGGAAAAGGGACTCTTGGAATGTAATGACTTGGGTCTTCATTATTTTGATTGTGTCTAGAGGCTCTTCAGTTATTTTCTCTTTTCCCTTGGATTTTTCAACATTCTCTTCAACCTCTTCTTTAGTTTCAATTTCATTCTCTTTATCCTCATTCAATGTTGACATGTGTGAGTGAGGATTTGTTATGATGTTTCCACTACTTAAAGTAGACACTGTTTTCATATTTTCCACTTGGGGGCCTCGAGCTTGGGCAGGAGATGGTCCTGTTGTATAAATTGATTTTGAATTTGTGGTGCTGGAATGTTTGGACAAAAGTTTGTTGTGTGTTTGATGGTGGAGGTGCATTTTGTCTAACATGTGGTATGTACCCCTGGACTTGATGGTTTTGCTGGTTCTGATAAAATCCAGAAGGGTTGTTCCTTGGGTTTGCTATAGTTTGACTTGGTAACTGACCCAATTCCCTCCTACATACATCAGCAATCTGATACTCTATCCTATCCAATTTTGTTGAATATTTTGGTTCTGATTTTGTTGTTCTTGCATAGTTTGGCAAAGAGTCATCATCATGTTTTGAAGTTGATTCATTTTATCTTCCCAATTGGGCTGAGAAGATGGTGTGATTGTATGAAGATTGCTGAAAATTGGTATGAGCAAATTGATTGAAATTTTGATTTCCTTGGAATTGTGGATGGAGGTCTGGAATAAGATTGGTCAAATCTCGGATTCTGATTGGGATAAGATTGAACGTACATGGATTGCTTGAAAGAAGGCTGAGAAATTTGTTCAGATTGATTTTTCCAAGAAAAGTTCGGGTGGTTTCTCCAACCAGGATTTTATGCGTTAGAATATGGATCATAGGAGGGTTGTAGAAACCTTGGACAGCTTGAATTTGTTCTTAGTTGGCCATCATAGTTTCCTATGAAAGAATCTTTCAATTTCTGCTATAGGTTGATCCAAATCTATGTCCAGAGAACATCTACCAAGCATGCATAGTGAAAAGCCTTTATTTATGATTTTTGAATTTTTGAATTTTTATTGATTTTTGAATTTTTATAATCAAACACAAACAAACAAACACTTTCAAACAAATTGACCTAGACACTAAGTGTTCCTTGGACTTATGTTCTTTTTCTCAAAATCAGATTTATGCTTGCTTAAATCTAATCTAACTCTTCTTGTACCGGCCAGGTAAGAGGTGGAGTAGAGGGAGGCCCCCTTGCTTTCGCAAGGACCCAATTAAATAACCTCTAACTCACTTAAGCGTAAGCTTTTTAACCTCTAATCCTAGACACCAGACTCAAAGAGAAGTCTTAGAATTAAGAAAGAACAAATCTAATTATGAACCCTAGGGCCAAGTCTATTGATTTTTATTAAAAGCTGAGGAAAATGCAAGAATGTGGAAATTTTTTTTTGTGATTTTTGGGCCAAGGAAAGGGTGATGAAATCCCTCACCTTATCTTTTATTCTAATGGGTGGTGCCCTTAAGTAGTCCCATTTTCAATGTGAAGTGCACAGATCAAGTTTCAAACAAGAGATTATCTAATGCTATGTCTAATGCATGAATCGAGAGATGGAAGTCTTACCTTTCCCCCGCACTCTTCAATGCAAGAAAAGAGATGACAATTAAAATGACAATTAAGATGATGATGTCCTAAAACATGAGATTCTAATGTTGAGAAATGAAATTTTTATTTACAAACAAACGGCTAACATGAAAGAGCGATTTGGATTTTTTTTTTATTTTAGATTTTTTAATTTTATTTGGTTTTTGAATTAATGAAATGAAACTGACTAAGAAAATATGAAGTGGTACTATAGACTAGTCTCAAACCACACAAACCACAAAGAGATTCCAATTATTACATGCCAACTGAAAAGAAATCTCTGTACATGCACAGAGAGTACATCAAAACCTCACTACAAATTTCTCTCACACTCCCCTATCTAAAAGACTGAATTAAAAATAAATGGGAAAAGAAATCAGCAGCTCTCCAATGGGCTTCAAATGCCAAGCCTAATCTCCAAGTTCCTCCTTATGCAAATCTGAGATGAAAGCCCAATAAAAAGTCAATGAAAGCAAGTGCAAATGAAATCAAATGAAAGCAGATCTAAATCAAACTCTAATGCCTCCCCGGCAACGGCGCCAAGATGAACGCGCGACATTGTTAACTGTGCATTTTCGTTGTCCATAGTCCTCGCACAAATCAATATGCGCACTTCCTCTAAACTGTCTCACAAAATTAAAATAACAAATATGAACTCATACAGTGGTGAGAACAGGTCATATCCACGGAGAGGCTGAATAGAGCTTGAATTAAACTAGTTTAACTTGACACCATTCGACAATGCATTAAAAGTGAATATGTACACAACACCGATCAAATCCCTCAAATGCTAAACTATTTATCACTGCTCAAACGCGGGATCACCCTCTGCAACCTGAAGAACTAAACAAGTGCATCAGATCACAGTCTCCCAAACCAACTATTCACAGAAGAAGAAAGAAAATGGAATTAACAAGAAGAGATGTAAGAAGCAAATTCCACTGAATTAATCTAACTAGACACAGCAGAATTAGAAATAGATTGCTCCATGGATCGATCTCTCAACGATTTGCATAGAACAAATTAAGGAACTACTGATCTTAGCTATTCACACAGAAGAAAGAAAATTCGAGTGAACTGAAATAAATGCCAAGGATTGAGCTCTTCAACACAAAGAAAATGGAAACTAAATGCAATAAATGGATCTCTAACAGCCCTCAAACTCTCACAGTGGAAGCAAAAGAAACTCCACTCCCGGCAATCTCCAACTAACAGTAAAACACAACAGCAACAATTCTGGCACCGTTCCTCACAGAACATATCAGAAAAGAATGAAGAACACAAATCCAACACAATCCCAATTGCTCTCCGGATGAACACAGAAGAAAAGAATTAGAGAAACAAAACAAAACAGTCCCAAAAATAATCCGAAATCTCAGCAATTTGAACAACTCTCATAGCTCTCACCCCTCTGAACTGCAAAACCAAAACCCTCAAAAATCATCTCCTGGAGTCCAACTATCTTTCACAGCAGCAAAAGAAATTTAGAAGAACTAGATTAACACCAATAGATCAAACTATTCTAAGCATGGAAATAAATGCAAACAACTTCCGGAAGCAAAAGAACAAAAGGAAGAACAAAATTCTAAAGAAATTTACGTCGCTGAACTGAGAAAAAGATGGACAAATAATTGCATAAGAAATAGAAATTGATCCAAACAGCCTCGAATCCCTCACTACCAAGATCATTCCACTGCTCTGTGAAAGGAAAATTATAGAGAAAAATGACAGAAACAAAATATCTCAAACATCTCCCCTTTGAAGTCCGGAAGAATAGGAAAGAAGAGAAACTAAGAAAACCTAAAGAAATCGAACTCCTCTTGATCTGCTGAAAGGTAAATTACAGAAAGAAATGGCAAAAAAAAATGCCTCTAAATCTCCACTGGCGAAGCCCTCCCTCCTAATATGATAAACAACTTCCAAGCTCTGATCTCCGGAAGAGAAAAAAAAAAACAAAACTAAAAATAAATGCTAAAATTCGAACCCCCTCCACCCCTGGACCTTGGGGTCTTTAATAAGCTCCATCGGAGCTCTGCTTCCATCGCCTTCTTCCGCCTCCACACGGCCAGCTCCAGCTCAGCAGGGCGCCTTCACACGGGATCTGGCCAGCACATCCTCCAGCTCTGCATCTCCAGGCGCCACACACAGCTTCGCACCCAACACACCAGGGCCATCTCAGCATGACGCCGCCACCTCAGCTGGCCTGAACCGCCTGGGCCAGCAGCCATCGCCCCTGCATCCTATCTCCGCCTGTGCTCAGATCCGCCACAGGACCAAATCGCCAGCATGCGACCCGCCTGGCACCCTCCACGGTTGGACCTGCTTCGTACCTGGCTGCCTCAGCATCACGCCTCACACCCGCCCCTGCCCAGGGTCACCTGCACAACTAGCCCAGCCGCTTCCATCGCCTAAGTGACCTGGGGGCTGGCCTCCTTGCCCAGCCGCTTCCAGCCCTGCACCGGCCTCACGCGCCCAGCTCCTTAGCACCCTGGCCGCCTTGCCCAGATCTCTGCACACCGCCAACCAGATGCGCCAGCCGCTCCATCTGATCCGCACGGAAGATCGGGCCTCCTCCTGCTGGCGCACCGCCTGAACCGCCATGCCTCCCAGAAAGCTCTGCACTTCACACCCAACTTGCTCTACACAGTACCAAATCGGTATGGCATTGCCTCAATCACCGCCTCAAGCCGGCCAGCTGTACAGGACCAAATCGCTATGGCCTAGCCACCCCAATTGTTTTGGGCTTCACACGAATCGGCATGGCACTGCCCAGCCGCCTTTGACCTGATAAGAAGAGAGCATAGGTAAATAAGTGGTGTGCACGACCCATTCAGGTTTAGATGAGAGGTAAACATTTTATTGATTTAATGGGATTTGGTGGTTTAAAAGGTTGTTATTAAAAATCTTATTTATTATTTACAAATTTAAACAAAAAATATTTACAAAAGAAATATTTTTGTAATGATATTTATTTACAAAATAACTTTTATTTTTCAAAGTGAATCTATCTAGTCAATATGAAGGTAATGACTTATTGAATGAAGATCTAACATGTGTTCTAACCCAAAATTTAACTAAAATGCTCGAAAACTTATCCATGGATGAGATGAAAATTAAAATCAAATGCACATTATTTATGGACAAATAATGTCTAAAATTAACTAATACATGAAGTTTAGCACAAAAAAATTATGTAGTTATCAGTCACAAGGTGTCGGAACAAGCTATTCCTCACATGTGTACCGTGGTTTGTAATAAAGATGAAATGTGTAAGTGTTATGGTTTGTGCATTGCCGAGTGTGGTGGTCCGGCGCCTATTCCGGATGCCTCTCTAGCGGGTACCCCAGGTTCTGTGTGAGCCAGGCACGTGTGTTTCTTGTGCCGAGGATTGTCCCGGTACTGTGTGTACTGTTGAGGTCTGTGTCATATGTCTTGGACACCCTCACTCCTGAGTTTGAGTTGTGCGTCCGGCTGAGGGAAAGATGACAGTAGGATAGCAACTTGTGAGAGTTACTGTTTGGTCGCTTGTAGCGCGCTCTTAGTTGGGGGTACGAACAGCAGTAGACGTCACTGGTCTCCAGCTAGTCCTGTTTTCCAGTGCCTCACTTTAGGGAGCTTTGGCCAGAGTCCCTAAAGGTGCCACGCATGGACCTAAAGCAGTGTGGTCTGCAGGTGTGGTGTTGGTTGGTCTCCACTGTTCTTTGGTTTGTACTTGTAGAGCGGTAGTTGGACCTTTCGTCTGTGACTGAGAGACTGAGAGGTACTTCTCGTGTTGTGTTGTCCAGGTTGGATACTAGCGTCATGAACCAGTAGTCTGTTCCCGTGTGGTGGCGAAGTTCCTTTCCGACTCATGCTTTGCCTCTGGTGTAGGCTTGTGAGTGTCGACTCACCGTTGTGGTTTGACTGGTTGTGCCCTGGTGTTGGCACGGTTGTAGTTGTGGTTGGTGAGTGGAGACTCACTTGTTGCGGTTTGACATAGGTGGTGTGCCCCGTTGTTGGCACAGTTGTGTCAAGGTTTTGCTCATAGTGGAGTGCCTTGTGGTGGCACTAATTTGGTTGTGGTTTTTGTGGTGGTACCTCGTGGTAGTAGGTACTTGTACCCTGAGTGGGTACCTGTTTCTCGTGGTACGCTATGTACCAGCCTTTTCAGGTGTTGAAGTGGAGCTGTGCTCCATGGAGGTCGTGTTGTAGGACTCCCACTTGCTATAATGTACCCTTGTAAGGGTAGCTTTCCGTTATATTGTGATTTGGGGTATGGTGGACTAGCTTCTGGTTAGCAGTCCTGTTACCCCTGTGTTTGAGGTTTCAGTGTTAGTACCTAGTGATAGTAGGTACCAGTGGTACGTAGTGTACCAACCTTTCAAGTGTTGCGATGAACCGGGGTTTTTGGGGAGGTCATGAGGTGTGATCTTCCACACGTGCTGTTTGGAGTACGTTTCCGATTGTGGTTCCAATGTGTGCTGGACTTGGCATGTTGATGCCAGTCGATTACCCTGCATGGGTAGTTTGCCTGTGAGGCTTGAGGTTGAGGTATTCCCAGTGGTTGTCCGGACTAGTAGTGTTGCGCTAGTCCTGTTGTTACCACTTACTTTCCGAGATTTACATTAATTGATATGTTTATATTAATTGTTGATTAACCATGATTAAGTAAGTAGGATGTGGTTTGGCTATTTATGTGGCCAGTGAGACCTTCAGGGTTGAGGTCTCTTTTGTTTAGTTGCGTGTTGTTTTTGGGTGGGCCCTTACTGAGCCTGTGACTTGTTGAGGCTTACTTCCCTACAGTTCCTTTCAGGGCTTGCTGTGTGTTTGGCTTGCAGCGGCATTGTGGCAGACTTGTACCACTAGCAGTAGTGTAGTAGTTAGTGTTGTGTGAGCTTGTGCTCTCTCGGGGTATGCCCCAGATAGTTGTACTTTTTAATTGGACATGTAACAATGTAGTGGGACAGTTGTACAAATATGTGAACAGATATGAGCACATGTACTTTCTTGTGTCACTTACTGTTGTGGTTTGTCTTTTATATTTTACTGGACACGTGTGTGAGATATCCCTTGCGAGACTTCGGTCCGTTCGCGGGAGACGGATCTGGATATGGACCCTTATCGGGCATAAATATCGTTGGTCCGTTACAGTGGTATCAGAGCAATGGTCCAGTTAGAATATGAAAACACATTGAGAGTACAATGTCCAATACATGGATTAATGTCCTTTGCTGGTAGTAAGTCTGCGGTTTTGTGTGGTTTATAGCGTGGTTTTTACGTGAGCTTTTGGTATGTAAGTTGTGTGTATAGCTGGTCAGCTAGCTGTTGGGGGCAATGGCAGAGAAATAATATGAATAGCAATATAGTTTGAGTGGTTATGTTAGTGTGTCAGTTGCAGTGAAAGTATAGTTGTTTAAAGGCTCTCAATTTCTGAAAAGGATATATTTGATGTGTTTTATGAGGTACAATATTGGCAGAGACAGGTATAAAATTAGTGTGTGATAGATCAGCAGTGGGAATGGTGTTATTAATGAGAAATGGTGTAAGTTATGGATTGCTAATGAGAACTTTGGCAGCGGTATGGATGTGTTCAAGACTTGTGTCAGCTTGAATGATAATGTGATTAGTGCTATGGGAAGTTTGGAATAATTAAATGAGGCAGTACAGTTGAGATGAGATATTGGTAAAGGGAAGAGCAGAGAATTATGGCAGCAGATAAGGATAAATGTGTTTGGGTAATTAGAGACGAGTATAATAGAGAGTTTTGGAACAGTGTTGTTGTGGATAATGGTGGTAATAGAGAATGTTAATGAAAAGATCAAAGTATGCGTAAAGGTGAAATTAGTGTATAAATGGACTTTTCTGAGGTTGTGGTAAGAGGCAGTTTGTGAGGATTGCATAGAATGATTTGCTAACGATGTTAGCAATTGGATTTAGCTTGTGAAGAAGAGAGAGAGAAAAATTGTCTCAAGAAAAGATTAAGGCTAAAGTTAAGGATGTTAACTGAGAAGCAGTTAAGCAGTATCAAGTAAAGTGAAATAGCAAGATAACAATGGGAATGATGTAGCAACAGTGATTTCAGCATCAGAAAGAAAAGCAATAAAGTGGAATAGAAAAAAAAAAATAGGCAAAGCAAATTATGATATTGAAAGAGATCAGTTGTCAGTCATGGCTTTGGCAGTTGTCAATAAAGGACATTTGTATGACATCAGGAGTTGCAGTGTAAGTGGTATAGTGCGATACGACAGACAATGGAATGAGTAAAAGAAATGTCTTGTTAGTACAGTTGGCAGGTTATTGATTAGGGAAAGAAAATGTATAGAAGACTAGGAAACGGACATAATTAAGATTTAGAAAGTGTTGAGCAAAAGTTTGCATAGTAATACACAGGAAATGATTCAGAATGAGTAGGAATATTTTCTCGAGACAGTACTTTAGAGCTTGATGTAAAAATAAAAGGCAGAACAGTTAAGAAAGTGTGCAGCTTAGAATATGTTAGCAAGAAATAAATGGAAATCAAAATTGTTGTGTACAAAGAAAAAAAGATATGATCAGTTAAACATTGAACAGTTTAAGATCGGAAGGCACCTGATTGAGAGAGAGTTTAATAAAGTTAAAGGTGGGGTATGTGGAGGATTAGTTGAGCAGTTTAATTTTTTCGGTAAAAGAAAGCAGTCCAGGAATTTTGATATTCTCGATCAGCATTGATGAATTAAGTAAAGTGATTTGAAAAGTGAGAAAAGTTAATATTGAATCCAGTTAGAATCAGAATAAAAGTGAAAGTGCGAAGTAATTGTTAATAATAATGGGAGCAGAATTTATGGAATATTTTGTCAAGTATTCGATGTGATCAGAGCAGCGCAGTGGAAGCGTGGTGGGTCCATACCCACAGATCAGACAATTAAGCATATGAGTACAAGTAAAGCAAAGTAACGGACAGCAGTGACAAGCAGATGATGGAATGGCACTGAGGAATTTGAGAATTTAAGCAAGGTTTGGCGCGGCAGAATATCCAAAAGTAGCAGAATAAAGTGAAAGGATTTGAGCAAGAAAAGTGGCCCGAAAAGGAATGTTGCAAACACAACCTAGAAAATGTGGAAGCAGATCGAGCCAAGTAGATAAAGCACCATTGGCAAGATAGAATTGCTCAGAAAATGTGGAAGCAGGTTGCGTCCAAGGACATAAAGAGCCAACGGCAGGATAAAATTGCTTACGGTGAAAGGTAAAGAAAAAACAGAGTAGACTTATGAATGAGCAGATGATTTGAAAGGCAAGTGCAGAAGAAGAGTATCCTACTTGTTCTATATAGGTTTAAATTCTTCATAGATGATAGTCCAGTTTTGAATGTCGAGGACGACATTCTTTCTTAGATGATAGTAATGTACGTCGCGCATTTTTCGGATCTTAGTGGATCCTTGCTTAGTGGGTTTGGTGGCCAGTGCGTGGCCTATTAGTTTGTGTTTCAAGTGTTACCGCAGGTTTTTGGGGCTTAGTGGGCCGGCAATTTGGGCCCATAGCACCCGTTGGTTCACTGGTTGTGAACGCGACGGGGGTGTGTGTCGCGTCCTGAACGTGACAGACCTGGTGGTCGCATTCTTGTTACCGTTGTTTGGCGGTCTTCGTCTGCATGGCTGCCGCGTGTCGCGCGCTGGGCAGTAAGTTGACGTCGGCCTTGGGAAGGCGACCCCCTAGTCCGTCGCGATAAGGTCGTGACAGAGAGGTACGTCGCGTTATGAACCGCTGTGCGTTTTTAAAAAGGTTTTGGCCGGACAGAGCTGGGGCAAGCTCTGCTCGGCAGGGGAGGCTGCTGCGGCGGATTTCCTGGCGATTCGGCGTTCTGGTGTGGTTTACGGCGCGCTCTCGCCGCGAGGACGTTGCATGGAGCGGGGGAGACGCCATGCCATAGTCAGTTTGCGCGTTCTTCGCGAAGGTAGGGAGATCCCACCTTGTCTGGATGCATGGATCGTGCGTGTGGCGTGTGTGTTGCGTTTTACACTTTTTAAACCATAGGTATCATGCTAGGGCATTCATTAAAGCATGAAAATGAGAATTAACTGTGATTTGTAAGGCTTGGGGTGATGATCCGGGAAGAGGATCCCGGGTTAGGGTTCCTGCCTAAGAAGGCGACGGAGCTTCTTATCACGACAAGGTCGCGACAGGCCGACCCATCGCGTTAGGGGTCTCCATCGCGATATATAGAAGGGTCACGACTTTATAGTGACCAAGGACCCTGTCGCGACAAGGTCGCGACAGGCCAAACCCGTCTCGTTAGGGTTTCCTATTGCGACATGTCGGGGCGTCGCAATCTGATAGCGACATAACCCCTCGTCGCGACCTCAGCCGAGAGGTAATGTGTGCATATGGTTGTGTGTGCATGGCGCATACACTGACTTGCCGTGGTGGTTGGGCAGTGAGGTTCCAGTGTGAACCTAGCCTTGGTCTTTTACTGTTTGTTATAGATTGTTTAGGTGGTTGGTTAGTAAGGTATAAGTATAGTTATTAAGTGATTATCGTGTATTGAGTTTAATGTGGCAATGGAGGTCACTTCGTGACCAATGACTGCCAAGTTACTATTAATGTAATTGTTATACGTGTTGTGTAGGTTAGCTTGTAGGTCCAAGGTGTCCGTAACAAGCTATTCCTCACATGTGTACCATGGTTTGTAATAAAGATGAAATGTGTAAGTGTTATGGTTTGTGTGTTGCCGAGTGTGGTGGTCCGGTGCGTATTCCAGAATGCCTCTCTAGTCGGGTACCCTAGGTTCTGTGTGAGCCAAGCAAGTGTGTTTGTTGTGCCTGGGGTTTGTCCTTGTACTGTGTGTATCGTTGAGGTCTGTGTCGTCTGTCCTGAACACCCTCAATCCTGAGTTTGAGTTGTATGTCCGGTTGAGGGAAGACGATAGTAGGACAGCGACTTGTGAGAGTTACTGTTTGGTCGCTTTTAGCGCGCTCTTAGTTGGGGGTATGGAAGCCAGTAGACATCACTGGTCCCCAGCTAGTCCTGTTTTCCAGTGCCTCACTTTAGGGAGCTTAGGCCAGAGTCCCTAAAGGTGCCACGCATGGACCTGCAATAGTGTGGTCTGCAGGTGTGGTGTTGGTTGGTCTCCACTGTTCTTTAGATTGTGCTTGTGGATAGTTGGACCTTTTGTTTGTGACTGTGAGACTGAGAGGTAGTTCTCGTGTTGTGTTGTCCTAGTTGAATACTGGCGTCATGAACCACTAGTCTGTTTCCGTGTGGTGGCGTCGTTCCTTTCCGACTCGTGCTTTGCCTCTGTTGTAGGCTTGTGAGTGTCGACTCACCGTTGTGGATTGACTGGTTGTGTCGTGGTGTTGGCACGGTTGTAGTTGTGATTGGTGAGTGGAGACTAACTGGTTGCAGTTTGACACAGGTGGTGTGCCCTGTTGTTGGCACAGTTGTGTCAAGGTTTTGCCCGTAGTGGAGTGCCTTGTTGTGGCACTCGTTTGGTTGTGGTTTCCGTGGTGGTACCTCATGGTGGTAGGTACCTGTACCCTGAGTGGGTACCTGTTTCTCATGGTACGCGTGTACCAGCCTTTTCAAGTGTTGAAGTGGAGTTGTGCTCCATGGAGGTCGTGTTGTAGGACCTCCCACTTGCTGTAATGTACCTTGTAAGGGTAGCTTTATGTTATATTGTGATTTCGGGGTATGGTGGACTAGCTTCTGGTTAGCAGTCCTGTTACCCCTGTGTTTGAGGTTTCAATGTTGGTACTAGTGATAGTAGGTACCAGTGGTACGTTGTGTACCAACCTTTCAAGTGTTGCGATGAACCGGAGTTTTTGTGGAGGTCATGAGGTGTGACCTTCCACATGTGTTGTTTGGAGTACGTTTCCGATTGTGGTTCCAATATGTGCTGGACTTGGCATGTTGAGGCCAGTTCGGTTACCCTGCATGGGTAGTTTGCATGTGAGGCTTGTAGCCAAGGCAATTGTTTGCCTGTGAGACTTGGAGCCTGGGTGGTGGTCTGCCAGTGAGGCTTGAGGTTGAGGTATTCCCAGTGGTTGGGCGGACTAGTAGTGTTGCGCTAGTCCTATTGTTAGCTCTTACTTTTCGGGATTTACATTAATTGATATGTTTATATTAATTGTTCATTAACCATGATTTAAGTAAGTAGGATGTGGTTTGGCTATTTATGTGTCCAGTGAGACCCTCTGAGGTTGAGGTCTCTTCTATTTAGTTGAGTGTTGTTTTTGGGTGGGCCCCTACTGAGCCTGTGACTTGTTGAGGCTCACTTCCCTACAGTTCCTTTCATGGCTTGCTGTGTGTTTGGCTTGCATTGGCATTGTGGCGACTTGTACCACCAGCAGTAGTGTAGTAGTTAGTGTTGTGTGAGCTTGTGCTCCCTCGCGGTATGCCCCAGGTAGTTGTACTTTTTAATTGGACATGTAATAATGTAGTGGGACAGTTGTGCAAATATGTGAACAGATATGAGCACATGTACTTTCTTTTGTCTCTTACTGTTGTGGTTTGTCCTTTATATTCTTACTGGACACATGTGTGAGATATCCTTGTGAGACTTCGGTCCATTCGCGGGAGACAGATCTGGATATGGACCCTTATTGGGCATAAATATCGTGGTTCGTTACAGGAGTGAAGCTAACTGTTCACAAAATCGATAGCCTACTTCGACTTTCCAGGAGTCAAAGTCAGTATGGTATACAGTATACGCTGTGGACTTAGAAAAAGTTTCTTATCAAGTGTGTGACAGTGTTGACACTTAGGTCCTGTGAGTTGACACATACATTTGAGTAAAGGTTATATGGTATAATACATGTATGTCTTTACTGAAACACATTAATTTTCATACAAAATAAAGTATGGTATAATGATTAAATTTGTTATCTTTGTTCAACAAAGAAAACATGGCAAACATCATCGAAACATTTGTTTTTTAAATCTAGAAAAATAGAAAAACCCTAGGGAACAAGTCTACAGAGAGAAACTCTATCTTACTTGCCTCAAGAAAATTCTATAACACGAGAATTTAGCTGATGAAGCCCTCTTTCGCACCCAAAAAGGTATCCTCCAAGCACAAACAAATCCTTCATCTTGAGCATGATCCGACCACGATCTCCTCGTCCAAAGCCTTCCTCTCTAGTCGTGGAAGCTTTCTCTTCACAGCATCAACCTCAAACAAGCAGCAACATGAACGATCTAGGCTCAGGATTGTCCTCTCTCTCTCCTCTCTCACAACCCCAAACCCAACCAAGAAAGCAAAAGTTCTCTCCCCCAAATGATCTCTCTCTATATATAGAGTGCTAAGGGTCGTGATTGGGGTAAGATCCTTGCCCTAACATGACTCTACCCCTTCAAACCTATCCAAAGGAAACCACTAGTTTCAGAGAGAAAGTTAGACTGGAACACGTAGAACTTGACGTCAACTACGTTGTTGTCAAAAGAAATATTGACGTCAATCGACATTGACGTCAAAATTCCAAGAAATTTGACGTCAAAACAAAATAGACGGCAATTAACATTGCCATCAGATCTAGTAGCAGGTTGACCTCAAGACATGTTGATGTCAACCTCAGAAGACTCGTGGTTCAGCCGAAACACGTCGCCCGGGGTCGACCGAACGATCTTCTAAAAGCGCAAACCTGTAGAAAAATTGTTGGGCCTTACAACCTTTATTCCACTATACTTTCCTTATTATTTGTGTACATCTCTACCTACTTTGTACTGTTGGGTACATGTCACACTATAGTGTCACCCTTTGTCCCGATATGGATTGGTATAATCATACCGACACGAAGAGGGTCATTACATTCCATATCATCTTCTCTATTTATTAAAAACTTATAAAAAGTCATGGACATCATACCATGAGCTTATTCTTGGGATTCACTTGGCCATAATTGATAAAGGAATTTCCAAATTTTAAATGGAACTTTGGTTCACCAACCCCAATGCCTATGCATAAAATGACTCTATCTAGTTCTTAGAGAAGCACCATAAGTACTTATAGGTGCGGGAATATGGACCATGCAAGGTGTGACATTGCACCTAATTGAATTGCAAGATTGATCTGGTTAATTCTAATTGTTATTGAATGAATTGAATGATTGTTATGACTGATTGAATACTGCTATTGAATGGCCAATTCTATATGTTCATTGTACATGCTACTGTTCATTTGCAATTATTGAGTTTGATCGTGTCACTGAATAAATGATTGTCAAGCAACGCCATTGGAAATGGGTAGTACTTCTCACTCACTCTTATTTGAATATAGTATCATGCCTATTGAAATGTACTCCACACACTTGATAATTGTCTCTATTGTTATTGGTCCAATATCATTGTTTCGCCCTCTTGTCATATGGAATTGAGTCACCTCTTAATTGCTCTTGTCATTACATGATGCCTATCATCTTCTAATTATCATCCATTATTATCACATGATTGACATATTAGTTTTTCTACTTACCAAAAAAAAAGACATATTAGTTTTTCTCTAGTTAAATGTTAATCACGTAAAGTATGCCTACACATCAAGATGTAAATCCTACTGGATGTGTGCACTCATACCTACTTTTCAACATTTTAGGTTTGGACCATGACATGACAAGACTGAAATTGAAGGAATGGGAATGAGTGAAGAGCATCCCAGAGATTATAGAAGCTAGGGTAGAAAGTCAAGCATCATGTAGTAGAGAGAAGATAGAGTTTGTAGTAGTTTTCATTTCCCTATAAGGAGAGTCGTTGTATTTGAAGTTTCAACAAGGGTGCTATGTCTGGCTCTGATCATTAGTGAATGTAATAGTCTTTACATTTGAAATGAATGAAATAAATAGTTGATTTAGATAGCAAATTTTTTAGTATTATCTCATTTATGTTATTCACTCTAATTAAATGATCAAATTACAACTTCACGCTCTGATATTCCACATCGGGACATGAATAGCTCATGTATTGAATGGTAGTCATTATTATGTGGATAGTGTTAGCTATTCAACTAGTAACCTGAAGTATTAAATGAATAAATAAAATAGATAAATTAAAAACCTTAAATAATAAATAAAAGCTAAAAATGGACTAAATAAATGGTACAAAAAAGTTAATAGGCCAAAAAAGAATATAAAGTAATTATAAAATAAAAAATATTATTAAATTTGTAGTGCCCAATATCCATTAATAAATTGGGCTAAATTAGCTTAAATATACTTGATAATTATCTAAATTCATATCCAATCACTACCCTATCATGAGAAGCATATCTCCCATGGGAATCCAACTCTAATTGGAGTTGGAAAGCTTAAATGATAGAGATAATTAAGAAAATTCAAAATAGATTAAGTTAGAGTAGCGATAGGACTCAAAGCCATATCTCTATCAATACCCACCTAAATCTCCTTTTGGCCAACCCACAACACTATGGAGAGCTCTTGGACGAGGAGGGAGGCTGAGGGGGAGAAATCAAGAACCTAAGTTCTTCGTGTTCTTTGCCATTTTCAAGCCCTAGAACTTAATCACGCCCAAAGGTAGGTCTTCTTACAGGCCCAATCTAATTAAAGCTCACTGTAGGGTCATTTGCATGTGTAGACATGACTAAATTGTTTTCCCCAATTTATTTTAATCTATATGCATGAATTTTGAAGATTAAAACTAATCCTCATTCTTGTCGAATCCTTGTAAATTCCTAAATTTTTGTGAATCCTTCAATTTCATGTTATAAGGTTGTTATTATAGGTCTATAGGATTATTGTGAAGATATTTACAAGTTTTTCCTCTTTTATATGCATCTTATATTGGTTTTGATCGCTTGCATTTGAAACTGTCAGAGTTTGGCCCATTGTGTTTGAACGCGATGGGTCGCATAACCACTTCCTGTATGTGGACATATGATACGACGTGTTCAAAAGATGCCCTACACGTCAACTACGTTCAGATGGTGCCCTACCTGATGACTGCGTTCATACTATTTTAAATGAAATCAACTTTTTCAAAAATAGCACCTTGCATTAATAAGATAAGTCAATAAATGATTGTTTTTGTGCTGAAAATGTTGAGCAGTAACCAAACGTTAATAAAGATATTAAAAACAAACTCAAAAGTCATGCATGTGTGATCTTTTAGATTGTAACCTTCAATTCTCTCATGTATATGTCCTTGCTATCTCTTGATTATTATCAAATCACTTGGCTCTTGTCCAAATAGCATTGCTCCTTGCTCACTTTTCCAAGACAACCCTTTGAATATATGATATTTTCTTAATCCTATGTCACGCTTGCTTTGTTTATCACCAAATGTTACAAGATGATTTTGATTGACCGTTGTTTCTCCCCGCCGATCCATGGTCATGGATTCTCTTACAGCTGTCGAGCAATGTTTTATGTTACACCTTGGTGAACGTGAGAACCCTCCATCAAATACTCCTTATATCATACTTGAACTGCTTCACTAAGACCTCCGTAAGTTTCTACGGGACTGGATTCTCTCTAAGACGTTGAGCTAGTTGTACCATAATGCCTGCATCCTACTAGATTCATGTCCAACTATTAAAAGCATGTTTCGGTCGGATTTTGCAAGGTTTTATGCCCGTGTGTAAATGCGCCCTAGGGCATGGCTGGGTTTAGAATGTACCCTGTACCCCAACCTCCTTCTCTCTGTGAATGCACCTTACACCTGACAGCCTTTAGGTTGTAGTCATTGCCTTGCCCACATTCTCACTTGTGCTACAATGACCTATGTACACTGTGCAAATTCTTCCTTGTGCCTATTTAGAGTTTTTTGACTACTGTGTGTCTATTCCACTGAACCTCTTCTCTCTTTCTATCTCTCATACCCTTATTCGTATATGTCTTACTTACTTGAGCTTATTTATTGGAACTCTCGGCCATAAGCATGAAATGTTTTTAAAGAATATATAATTATTTTATAAGGGACTTTGGTCCACCTTTTTACAAAAGTATGAAAATCTATTATGTAAGAATGCCTATGCATATGAGGGCCCTACCTGGACCTAAGAGGAGCACCGAAGTAATCATAACTGTAAGAGTAATTGACTTTGTGACTGGCATTGCACTGATAAGATATGTTTGATAAGTTATGATATGGTATGATATGTTATGTTATATGGCCACTTTGTCTGATCACTTGATATCTCTTGTTGCTAAATTCATCATGATGTTATAATGAATTGAATCTTATTAACTTAACCTAATTCTTGACTCTTGTTAAGTTCTATTCTAGTCTTTTTCATGTCATCCTATTTACTCCAACTTGATACATTGTTATTCGTATACATTATTTAATTCTTATAACTTGCTATATGATCTTTGCATATTCATCTTTCATGTTAAAATGTTAATCATGTAAATCATTGTCTGGCTATGAGAAATAAAACCTATGGATGTCATTCCCATCTTGTTTGCTTAATATTTTTCAGGTCCTGATAATGAATATGTTTGAACGGGATGGTTACGTGCGGGTGAGGCTGGGCGGCCAGTGGACAGAAGGGGCAGGTGTAGTAGGACTGGTCACTGGGGGTCCACCTTACACCCAGATGGATCCAAGCCCCCCATTAATGTACAATGCAAGCGGAGCTTATGTAACGACCCCCTCTATACCAGTATGATTATACCAATCCACGTCGATATAAAGTGTGACATCACAATGGGACATATACCCAACACTACAAAGTAGGTAGAGATGTACACAAACAACTAAGGAAAGTACAGTAGAAATAAAGGTAACTCTTATTCCATCACCACACACACATCTCACAGTATGTTATAGTAGCAAAGTAAATATATGTCAAAGTCCACAAATAACCAAGTCCAAATGTCTCAGGTACTAAGTAAAAAGGAAAGTACAAAACTATAGCAATAGCTCTTTATGCTGCAAGCTACTCCTCACGCTCAGAGTCACTCCTCGCCTCCTCCTCTGGCTCTAGAGTCTTTGTCTCACTTGTATAATTTAGCAAGAATGAGTCTATGCAACACTTACCACATTCATTCTACACAAGCATACACATCAAGTAAACTATTCATGGTTCACATGGCAGTTACACAAGTACTATGTAAACATGCTTAGAATTATTCAATTACACATGGATTACTAATGGCACATGGTATTCTAACATGTTCTACACATTTATAACATGCTTTCACACCTTAACACATAACACCTACTTTCACATAATGCTAACATGACATAAATCTACTAGCATGATACTTATAAGCATTCTTCTCATTCATGAGTCACAAATACTTACCCTCAACTCGTTGTTTTAACATAAATGTAACGCATTCACATATTTTTACATTCTTTCACATTCAATCACATTGCACATATCTTTCACATGGTCACTTGCACATTCACACTTATTTACACATTGTCGTGACACATAACCCAAACCACCATAAGAAGGACACTATCACACTCAGAGCACAAACATGTCACCTATATAAAATAGTGACGAATCTTGATAATTGTGTAGAACCGGGAGAAGCACTCTCTACCCTAACTAGTGGTACCTGTCCACCTCCAGGATTTCATCCTGATGCCCACAGGATATCACATACACATTGAGTGTTCCCATAGGGACTTTTCTACAGTACGGTTCTACAGCCTTCTATGGTAGCATTATCATAATCGGCATGTAATCACTTTATTACATTAACCACTTAATACACTATCTCTCATGGACTTAATGACCT
>JACBKR010004438.1:0-23755 GCA_014218235.1 Colocasia esculenta | reverse complement strand
CAGATCTGAAAATGGTTGCATTTTCTCCGGGTGCTAATTAGGAAACAATCCCCAACGGTAGGAAAACCTAATGCTAGTCTACCCAACCCATTAGCCCTATAAAACCTATAGTTTTCGGCCATATTAAGACCTTGGGTTGAGATGAAAGCTAGGGTTTTCTTGTGGGAAAAACCAGAACTTTTGCAAGCTTGATCCGACGTGTGTGGGGTTCTTCCGGCGATCTACTGCGACTGGAAGGAGCTCCGAGTGTTGAAGAATCTTCTCCGACTCTGGAGATCCATCTGCGCAAGCAGAAAGATCGGAATTGGGAGGGGAATCTCACCTTCTTGGCTTGGCCGAGGAGGGCTACTTCGACAAAATTTGATCTTCCTAGATTTTATTTCAGGCAAGTAATCGAGGTTAACATCCCTAGACATGTCCTCTAGAGTCCCAAGAATTTTATGGATTTTTATTCGTGTCCTAGAACCCCCAATTCTCTTCTTTTGGTGAGTTCGGTCTGCACTTTATGCAGACAGGAGGTTGACGGAAACCTTGTTGCTGCCAAGCTCTTGAGTTGACAACAGCATCTTATGGTGTTAACCCACCTTTACGGCAAGGCCTTTGCCGCCAAGTTCATCTGTTTTCACAGAACCTTGTTTGTCATGTCTGTGTGATAAATTTTAGACTTCTGGTTATCTGTACATGTTGTAAAAATTAGGATTCTCAGGTATGGTCTGTAGGTCATATCATGAGGTTCTGTCAATTTTCTGAGCATGATATTATTTAATATAAATTCTATTTTGATAAAATAAGCATGTTTTGACTGTGTTTAATTCGAAATAAATAGTTTGGTTGCATGTTAGGGTTACAGAAAAATTATCATGATCTTAGAGTGACTGTTCTCATGTTTTGGACCTATTAGAACTGACTGCTTTACTGTCTAACATATTAGGTGAATATTTCACTGAAATATACATAAAATCTATTTAAATTGTTAAAATTAGTTTTACTATTGCGAAAAATCTAAAAAATTAGACATGTGACATATTACCGTATGAAGTCTGTGATAAAAATGTGATACTCTTTTGACAACCGAGAGTACTGTTTGTCTTTTTAAAGGATATTAAGCCATGATAAGCGTGTTTAATTTAGATCATGTAAAATTTAGTGATTAGCAGCATGATTAAGCACTTTTATGGTTAAATTGCCACTGTGAAATAGTAATATCATGTTCTATAAACCGAAGCATGTGTGTTACATTAAAGTGCATATGAATGAGTTAAATTGTGTATATAAGTGAATGAAACCATGTGATTAAGTGTTAATGTGAAAATTGTGCCGAGATTGACTGCTACCATAGAAGGCTGTGGAGCCGTACTATAGAAAAGTCCCTATGGGAAGGCTCATTATGTATGTGATATCCTATGGGCATTAGGATGAAATCCTGGAGGTGGACAAGTACCACTGGTTAGGGTGGAGAGCGCTTCTCCCGGTTCTGCACAGTTTTCAAGATTTGTCACTGTATTGCCTAGGTGACAGGTATGTGTTATGTAAATGTGTGTCCTTCTTTATGGTGGTTCGGACTATGTGTCACGACAATTAAGTGTAAAGTGTGAAAATGTGAAAATGTGAATGTGATAGCATGTGAAGAGATGTGAAACCATGTGATTGAGAATTATTCATGTTAAAACAGCAAGCTAAAGATGTGTATATGTGTTTTAAAAGCATGTGAAAATGATTAGATATCATGCTAGGATTGTTAATTACTTTGTGCATAATACCATGATCTAGTTGTGTGGAATTATGAAATGATATGAATAGAATTTGAAACCATGAATCATGTTACATATTATGTGTAGAAAGCATGTTATAGGTTATTCATGGGTAATAGTCTATTTGACATGAAGCATGTGCCATGTGAATCCTTTATTGTTAAAGCATAGCTTGTGTGCGATATGTGTAAGGGTGTACCTGGGTCTTTTTGAAAGACTCATACTTGTTTTGACATACAGGTGAGACAGGTGTCCCCGCACTTGAGGAGGACTTAGTGAGGAGCGACTCCGAGAGTGAGGAGTAGCTACACTTGTGGAGGTCGCTGCGTAGGTTACACATTTACTTTTACTAGTATGTGAATAATGTTATTCATATGGACATGTATAATGTGGACAATTGTTATTTACATTGCTATATAGACTGTGGAATTATGTGAATGATGATAGAATAAGACTTCTCTTTAATTCTGCTGTACTCTTTTATTATTTATGTACATCTCGACCTATTATGTAGTGTTGGATAAATATCCCACTGTAATGATGTCCTTATCGATGTAGATGGTATAATCGTACCGGTATAAGGAGGGTCATTACAACTTATCTTTCCCACTTTATTTAAGTAAAATCCATACCTTTTGCGCTATCGTCATCACCTATTTGTCGTTTTCTGTATTAACTGCTCCGCCTTTTCAAAAGTTACTTTATGTCTCTCTATTACGAAGGGAACTCATCCCTCACCGATTCTCTCTCTCATCCTTTTCGACTCCAAGGTATGCAAAACCCTCATCGACTCTAGAATCCTCTTCTTTCCTGCTCTCGAAGGATTTGACTCTTCCTGCTCAAATTCTTGAGGGGTCTTATTCTTCTTCTCCCACGATCCTCAAGAACCTCTCTTGAAAACTTCCACGACCGCTTTTGGGTGTTCCAGCAGTGTGGGTGGTTACAACACCACCTTCCTCACGGAAGAACAACTCGAGAGATATCAGGCTGTGAAGATCAAGATCTGTGGAAACAAGACAATTGATTTGGATGATTTGGAGAAGCACGAAATGCACAGTGTGATTGAAGCCCTTCAGAGGTTGAAATAGACAGGGGTATGTACAGTTTCTGAACCTAGTTACCCACATCTGGCGAAGGCGTTCTATACATGTAATACCCCAATTATATTACTATTTATTATTCCAAAACAAGGATAATTCAGTTATAATACCTTAACCATATCAATAAATGGAAATAATTGACATGTAAGTATGACTGGTGGTAACGAACATTACCCCAGTGACGACATCGAAATGCGTGCCTCCACAGGGCGATTCTGGAAACGACGTCAAAATAAAAATCCGAGAACATCATAATTTCCAGAAAAATGTGGAGAAATTTTTATGTAATTACATGAATTTTTCGACGTACGGATTTCAACGTACAATCGACGCGACCAATTTTCGGGTGATTTTTCACCTACTGCAAAATAAAATCTAAAAATTAAACTAAAATTACTACATTTGTTAAACCATCCTATTAGCTATGGTTAAAATATCATGACAAAAGGACACCATTTAAATGTGTTTGCTTAATAAACATTGGACAGTTGAATTATGGGTATTTACGGTTTGCATTTTCTTTGATTTTCTGGAAGCTTACGTGTAAGCCTATTGAGAGGCCAGCACTTGAGGTAAAACCTCATACCCACTTACCTGAGGTGTCCTACCCAGGATTGGCATGTTACCCGTGTCTTATGGTAAAACATTTCACCCTTACCATGACACCTAGGTGACTATCGGTGTCACTTTGCATGAGAGGCTTCTTGCTATAAAAAGACCCCAAGGGCCATCGTAGATAGGTTCCACTTCTTGTTTTCTATTTTTCTACCATAGCTTGAAGCAACTTCAGGAGTGAGAGGTTTTTGAGTAAGAATCTGGGTGGAGAGGCCATTTTGAGGGAGACAATTGTTCTTTCTCTCTCTTTCCTGTTCATTTATCTTGTCCCTGCTCAAGTCGGGTTGAAGCTGCTACTAAGAAGTGATTGGGGAGTTTTATGGAAGCTAAAGCTACTATTGTACCAAGTTGCATTACTTACTTGTCTCTTGGTGATATCTTCTTCATCTCCTTCAACCAAGGTAGGATTCAATCTTTGATCACCATCTTCTATTTCTCCTTCCTTATTAAGTCTTGAAATCCAATAGCTATCTGACTTATGTGAATATGGATTTAGTAAGCTTCCTTGATTAATTCGTTACCATTGAGTTCATATGTTGCTAATCAACACTCGACTTTGAATATAATCTTATGTACTGGTAGAATTCTATTCTTGTATCCATCTTCCACACACTCTTGACATCCTCTTTAGTTTAAGAAGTTGATCACTTGTTAATTGCCTTAAGTGTGTGAGATATCTTGTGAGAATCATGTATCTACTCTTACAAGATTATCCTAGTATGAGGTCTTAGAGTCCATTCTTATTCATGTTCTTTTCTTCCACAATTCAGTGTAATCTAAGTAGTTAAGTAATCATTTCTCTTAAGTTTGTTGACCTTCAGTTGGAGATTCATTCCATGATAAGGTTCAAGCCTTCATCACATAAGGTTTTATGTTTCCATGAAAGACAATGTCATCCTTTTCTTCCATTAACCTTTGTGCCATTTTGAGATCATGTGACTACAATTCTTGGATCTTATCGATCATTTAGATAAAACTACATTCATATCTTTTCCTTGACTTTCTTGACATGTTTAGCTTCATGTTGAGGCTAAAATCATACCTTATAAGGTTCCAATCATGTTAGGTATGAAAGGTGGGGTATATTAGTATCATTCTAGGTGATCTTAGCCCATTTTTGCAAGTTTACACTGCACCTGTCGACAGCCGAACCTTGCCCTGTCGACAGGGGCCTCTGTCCAGAGCCAGAAAATTGAGGACTATCAGGGGCTGTCGACAGATACCCCTTTCTGTCGACAGCAAAAGACAGGCAGAGCACCAGTCTTCTGGAAAAAGTCTCACTGTCGACAGGAAGACTTTGTCTGTCGACAGGTACCTTCAGTCCACTAATTTTGCACTTGTTTTGACTTGGTTTATGATTGGAATCACACCCAATTGATCCCATCAAATGATCACTCAATGATAGATGTTTTTACCACTCTAAACACCTACTAAATCAGTCAAAGTTTATTCCTTTATACCTGAACTTTCACTCCAAAGTTTCGAGCACAATTGACATCGTGAAATGTCATTCCTGAATTCAATGAAGGGACATAGCTCCAAAAGTTTGTATATAAGCCATAATCTGTATCCTTGATCTATTGCATGAATGAGTGTGTGAAGATGGCATATTTGAGTCTTGGACTCGTTTGATAATTATGCCAGGCAAATAAGGGTTGGTTCAGTCCTGGGGAGAGCGCCCTAATTCGTCACTGGCGCGCGGGGCCGTTGAGAATTCCGGATGTTGGCATGCATCAATTATGTTTGATTAGTCATCATATCATGCTTGTGTGTATGAGAATATCTGTTCTGAATTTAAGTTCCTCTTGCGAGAATACTCTTGCTTCTGAAAGCACTCATGTGAATTTGTGTATCTTGATTATGTCATACTTGTTCGTTATCTTGAACTTCATGTCAGTGATCCACACTTGTTTCTATCCTTGATTATAATCATCTAAATCCTCTTGATTTAAAAGAATTGAGTTCTACTGGGCGTAGTTAGCTCATTAAATTTAACATTTTCAGGTGATCAAGATGGAGTTGATGCTTAAGGGAAATTTGTGTGCTGAGCGGATAACCCGATGCCGAGCAAAGCTATTAATTTTTGCTTTCTTTATAGATAAAAGGAGAATGTAATAAAGATACAATTACTTTTGTTAATCCTCATTTAGACTATAATGAGGAGTATCGTGTAATAAGTTCCGCGAACCGAGTTGGTTATAAATATACCTTTCGTTATTTGCATGTTATAATCTGTCATTTCCATAAATGCAATTTTATTAGGACGTGACAATACATGCTGAAATCCGATGAAGATGGGTCTCTTACCTCCCTTGTCAAAGGTAATTCTATTCACATTACTCATGACTTGTTGGAGAGGCTATTGGTGGTTCTAAAGTAGGGCACATCTTAGTCAACATAGTGGACATTCATGCTAAGGGCCTCAGAATCATAGGAATAGAGTTCAAGCTTAAAGATGGGAAGATTGACACAAATCAGTTCAATGCACTCAACAAAATAATGCACTTCATTGTCTGTCAAATTTTGGTACCTCGCAGTGCTACCTTCTCTTCCTGCACGAAAGGAGATGCAGATGTTATGTTTTGGGCTATACAGAAGTAGGACGTAAACATAGCACAGATTATGGTTGAAAAGATGAAGTCTGCTACTGAGGTTATTTGGGATAAGAAGAATAATTGGCAGTATCCATTTCTTATGCTCACTTGCTTACCAGAATTTTAGACATTTTGAGATTGATTTGGAAGGAGAATGATGGAGAAGATGGGTCAGCCAATTCGCACTAGAAACTTGAAGAATAGTGGTTGTCTTTGGTAGGAAGTGTTGGCTAAGACTTCTGTGGCTGAAGAAGAAGCCATATCGGAGAGGCCGCTATTGCTGAAGCTCCACTATTCAAGAAGATGAGGCTGTAGTTAGAGAGGATGAGCCTACTGCATTAGTAAGGAGGATTGAAGACATTGCACCTGAGTCATTGAGCCTTTGGGCAATCATCTGAAAAAGTGTGATCCCTCCTCCAGTTCTTGTACTCCTATTGTCCAAGAGTCAGTAGCTGATCCATGGAAAGTGTTGCTCACACTGAGGGGGAGCATGTAGATACACTATTGAAGAAAACCCTAGTGTTCCAGTTGTAGAAGCTACTATTGAAGGAAGTCTTGAGAAGAAATTCTAGATGTTGTGGCACCAAGCCAATTTGAAGATCTTCCTATGCAAGATACTCCTGCTCAGGGGGAGCTGCTACTCAGAGGGAGCCTGTCGCTAGTGCCTTGTAGGTCAATTTCAAGAAGGCCTAGTGGAAGATGTTTTGATGAGGATGATGATGATAGTGTTCACCAGCACACCAGTTTTACAATAGTACATGATGAGCCAGCTGGTGGTCCTAGAGGAAAAGGGAAATGTTGCCAATATATTCCAATGCTCAGTAGAAGGGCACACAATAAATCCAGGAGGAAGAAGAAGATCATGTCATCTGGAACCAGTTGATCGATTGAATGCTCAAAGAGAAATTATGTGCTCTTTCTAATATGATATAACTTCAATTTTCTCAACCAGAGCACTCAAGCAAAGGACATTGGTGTAGTCAAGTCTGAGCTCCATGATATGAGAAGTGAACTGAGCAGTTTGAAGAATTGGTGACTGACCTTGCACATTTCGTGAGGGAGCACTTATCAGCTCAAGCCCTTATGTTCCCTCTGAGTCAGTACCAGAAGATGCTACTGGGCCATCAAGGCTCCTCAACCAGAATAGCCAGACCAGTCAGTGCCAGCTGAGTCAGTTGTAGGGCCATCAGGGCCATCAGTAGAGAAATCAAGGGTCATCAGTAGAGGAAACTGGGCCATCAGGGCCAACTGAGGTAGAAGATGTTGTAGCTGTGCCATCAGGGCCATCAGAGCAAAAGGAAACAGGTGGTTGGGCCATCTGGGCCTCAAGAGAATGTAGAGGAAGCTACTATGCCCCAGGGCCTCTGATCCTTCAGTTCTTCAGACTCCATCCCCTTCCTCTCCACTTGCCTCTTTCACTACCCACTTGCTCCTGAACCATCCAAGAAAACCCTTCCCAAACATATTCTTCTCTACTCCTTTCCCGTTGAATCCTCTTCTTCACCTATTCCTTCATCTTCCATTCCTCCTCCCACTTTGAGGCACCTCCAGCCTCTCTTCTAGTCCCTCATCTGTTGGTCCCTCCTCTGCTGGACCATCTACTCAATCTCCTCCCACTTCATCCTTATCCTCTCTTCATCACCTACTCCACCATTTTTCATCACTCTCATCCTGAGGGTGCTAGTATCATTTGCCATACTGTTCAAGATATCAAAGATGAGTTTGAAGAGGCCATACTCTGCACAGTTCTCTCTGTCTCTTCTCATATTCACAGGACTGATTCTCAGCCTTCTCCTAGTCTGCATCAAGAAAAGAAAAATATCCAAAGAGCTTGTTTTCTCATCCTCTCAAGCTCTTTTCCTCCTCTATGGTACTCTCTTTCTGTTGTCAACAGACGCAAGTTTTCTCTATTATGAATATCTCCAAAATGGACCTTTGTTGCTGTTTATGGCCTCCCTTACCTAAATCTATCTGAACATCTCAATCTTATTCTTCCTATCTCTCTTGTGCCTAAGCCTGACCAATCCAAAATCTTGTCTTCAGCTGAGTCCAAGACTGAGGATCAGTGGGGCTAGGTCAAATAAGCACTCTACAAGAAGTTTGAGGTTTCTAGGGCTAACAGATCTCCACCCTCAGACCATCCTCTTACTCTGTCTAAATGGTTTGTCTGTCAGCACCACATCCTTATGGGGTCCTTTCTTTCAGAAGGAGATCAAGTTGATCAGGAAGTTCTAGATGTATAATGACTACTGCCTTGTCAATCGCCTTCTTGATGCCCAGCATGGTAAGTTCAAGGCCGCTATCTCTCTTCTCCGCACAGAAACCCAGTGAATGTCACTCTTCAGGTTGATTTTGCCTTTTTGAAGATGCCTGCCCTTACATTTCTCCCTCAACTGCATTTTCTACTCATGGACTCTGATGTGGGTCCCATAATTTTTGAGAGGTTTTCCAGAGTTAAGGCACAGATCTTTGTTCAGAAGGGAGCCCCTCTTGCTTTTCATAGATTCCTATTCAGAGAATATCATAGGGGTTATATCGAGTCTTTTGTTTTAGCTCCAGTGCTAGCAGAATCTGAGAGAATCCTCAACTCTGAATGGTGTAAAGTCTACAGCTTTTCAGTTAAATCAGCTAAATTCCTCCTTAGCACAATCAAAGCAGCCGAATCTTACTCCCGAGCAGTTCATGGATCTCAACTCCCTCAACCTAGTTTTAGATCCTTATTCTATTTGGGTTGAGAGATACAAGATCTTTGAAGCATTGCAGAAGGACCTGAAGGCTCACAAGCTACATTATCCCATCTCCATAGATAAGTTCCTTCGCATGCTAGTTTTTGAGACTACTAGATCTACAAGTGTCTCTTAGTGGATATGAGTACACCAAATTTATTGAAGATCAGAGATAGCTTCACATCAAGAGATGCAGTCAGAGATGGGGCCTTCCTATAACATAGTTGGGGTGTCTTTCAAAACTTTTTGAAGAGCAAGAAGCCAAGCTTGGCAGCTCATTACTCGCCATGCTTCCCTTCTGTCTCCTGCCTTCTATATTTCTGACCCTCACTAATTAATAAGATTTGCATCTTTGGCTCCCATTTATCATTGTATCTCTTTCATATTCTATCTTCTGCTTATTTATTTTTTTTGCTAATGACAAAAGGGGAAGAAAAACATTCTGAAATACATACTTC
This sequence comes from Colocasia esculenta, assembly GCA_014218235.1. Lineage (NCBI taxonomy): Eukaryota > Viridiplantae > Streptophyta > Magnoliopsida > Alismatales > Araceae > Colocasia > Colocasia esculenta. The sequence continues at coordinate 14,511 of JACBKR010004438.1, read as the reverse complement.
AAATTTTCTAGCAAATTTATTTTAGCTCTTTTATATATGCAACTCTTTATGTTTGTGTAAGACCCTCGAGTTTCCGTCGTATTTTCGTATTTATGTGTGTATATTGTGTTGAGTATGTATGTACATATTTACGTGGATGTTAAAATAGTATAAATACGTGTACATGTGTTTATATTAAACGTAAATAATGTATGTATTGCATGATGATAGTGTGAATATAATACCATGTACATATTGCATGTATAGAAGCTTAGTATGCATGGTTTTCTGCATGAATAGGGTTCTGGCCGAAGACCCTATTGGCGTCAACCCTGGCCGCTGAGGTTGTGTCAGCGTCCAGCCCTGGACGCCAACACTCCTCCGGCGTCCAGCGATATGGACGCCAACCTCTCTGACCTGCATGCGCAGCAGAGCTGCTGTCTTCTGAAACAAGGCATGGCAACCATTGGGGGGAGGCCCCAACGGCTCTCAGGCTGTCTAATCGGCATGGTGAGTGGGTGAGGGCCTCTCCTACATGCTGAACCGAAATGGTCTCTCCCCACTTCTCACTTTCACCCTTGCAAGAGGAGAGAAGAGGAGAGAAAACCCTAGAGCATTCTGTGAGAAAACCCCCACTTTAGAACCCTAAAATCCGACCCCTTGAAGCTGGTTTGGAGATCTTCTGCATCAAGGAGGGAGCTGAAGCAAGGGGAAGGGTCCCCATCATCCCCTCGGTGTGGAGATCACCAGGAGCCGGAGGGAGACGATCTTGGAGGTGCTTCTGCAACTTCTTGGAACTGCCCAAGGAGGTCTTCTTCGAGCCATAAATCTCTTGGAGGATTTTTAGAGAGGCAAGTGACCTATCTATGGTATCCCCGTATGAGTCTAGGAGGTTTCTATGATTTTTATGAAATTTTCCTCGAGTCCTAGACCCTCCATTTCACCCAAATTTCAGAGCTCGGGTCTGTGTTTCTGCACAGACCTGAGTAAACGACAAGGTCCCTGGACGCCCAGTTCTTCCTTGGCGTCCATCGACCATGCCGCTGACTCTGAGTCAGCGGCCAGAGACCGCCGTCTAGTTCTCAGGACAGAACAGTGAGCTGTTCTGTCCCTCTTATACGTTAATTTCGTTATGATTTCGTGATGAGGATATATGGTATCCTATAAGCTATGTATAGTGTGCATGGTGGTTGTGAATGAATGTGGTGTGATGGTGAATGTGGAAAAAAAAATTGTGTCTTTAATCTTGTGAGCATGATTGTAGATATTTTGCAAACCCATGTTCCATGACTACAGTGAGTTGAATGCCTTGATTTCGGTCTAATCATGAAGATTATGGGTCAGCATGTGTGTTTGCAAATTTAGGAAACTTATCCATGATTGTGCAATTGTTAATAGTTTCGGTTCGATAGAATAGAAGTATGCAAAATGATTCGTAGTGTTAAATCCATAGATGTATGAATTGAGGAAATGTTGTACTCTAATTTCATGCAAATGTTGGTAGCTTATGGCTAAACAGCAAGTGGTAAATTGCATGATGTGTAAATTCCATGTAACGTAAATTGTGAATAATGTGCTAATTAGGTGTTTGATTTTCTGTAAATCCTATTTAGCTCAGAAAAATCTGAACAATTGAGGGTATGATTTTGAACCCGAAAACAGCATGTGGTTAAAATTTCAGGTTAATTGGAACAGTAAATAAAAAGTTATGTGTTTTCATGTGAATTGTGAATAATTCGTACATATGATGTAATGTGATTTATTTCGTTTAAACCAGCATGATGTGTGTTTATTGTGTGTTAAACCTTGAAAACTCTGTAGTACCATGTTAGTAAAAACAGAGGTGTTCATGTGAGTGAGAAAGTGATGTGATGAAAAGTGTAAAGTGTAAAAACTATGTGTAAAACGGTAAATGTGTGAAAGTGTAAACTGTGCCAATGTGATACTGCTTCCGAGAAGGCAGTGGGGCTGTATCAGGGAAAAGTCCCCCTGAGAAAGTTCATTGTGTTAAGTGACCCTAAGGGCATTAGGGGGAAATCCTGGAGGGGGACAAGTACTACTGGTTAGGGTGGAGACTTGTTCTCCGGTCTGCGCAGTCCAAGAGTCACCATTGAATTGCCTAGATGGTGTCTATGTGTTATGTGATGTGAATGTGTCCTTCTTTGGTGGTTTGGACTATGTGTCACGGCACTAAAACATGTGTAAAGTGTAATGTGTAAAGTGTATGTGACCATGTGTAAATGTGTAAGTGACATGTGAATGTGTATGTGTAAAGTGTAACCATGTGAAAAGAGAAAATTGTGAAAAAAAAAAGAAATGTGAAATTTCAGATGTGTAAATTGTGTATTGAAATCATGTGAGGCTAAATCTCTGAAACCGTATGAATTCAGCAAATGCATGTTATCAATTCCATGTTTATGTGTGCAAAGTGTTTAGAATCCATGTTAGGAACAATTAATGAGTATGTGTGCAAAGCGGCATGATAGATTGTTCATATATTATGTTCTAAGCCACGTTGTAGCTTCCATGTGTAGGTTTATAGTCATTGAACCATATGAAACCAGCAACCTAAAGCATGATTAAAAGTTAGTATGTACTTAAGAACATGTGGAATCCTATAATTATGTTCCCCGTTCATGTATGTAAATTGTTCATGTCAATAGCTCTCACGTTTTGATTAAAGTCCCATGAGTGAATGAATAGAGACCATGTGTTAGGTGAATGTTATTTTTGAAACTGAAAGCATGCGTCATGTATAAAATTGTAGAACCTTCATGATAGGTTGAAAACTTAAATGGACTAGCATGCTATGTGTTGTAAAATGTAATGTGTGGTAGAAACCACTAGGACTTGTACGTGTATATCATGCATAATGTTACTTGCTGAGTCCCTGGACTCACTCCTTGCTTCGGCGTACAGGTATAGTTGGTGACACCGTACCCTCGGAGGAGCAGCAGAGACGGACTCCGAGCGTGGAGACTAGCCAGCTTTTGAGATCCTTGTGATTGTGTGTATTCTTAGTATGTACTTGGACATTGTATTAGAACTATCATTAAAAGAATGTAATATGGGGACATTTTTGTATCTCTATTTCAGCAATTTAAATCATGTGAATTTTAGTTCCTTTTTGCAAATTGTAAACTGCATGTATGTTAATGTGGATGATGAATGAATGGAGATAGTTCTCTTTTACTTCCGCTACTTGTTATATATATTCGCGTGTATCTCAGCTGTTTGTATCGTTGGGTAAATGTCCCACTGTGGGGACTCTCGCTATACCGACGTGGGTTGGTATAACCGTACCGGTGTAACGAGGGCGTCACAGAGATTGGTATCAGAGCGACGGTTGAGATTACACATGAATATAACTAAGTCATCATCCCATTGCATGCTAAGTATGTCACATGTGTAGAAAACACTAATAAGAAGTGAAAAATAGAAAAGAAAATGTTAGAAAACTTAGTAACCTTGCTCTAATGGTGGCTGAAATTTATTACAGCCAGGCTTCCCGTGGACGACGTGGAGGTGCGCCAGCTCGCGACGACGAGCAGAGGCGTGAGGAGCGGGCGGAGCAGCAGGCCCCGGCCCCACAGGGTCTGTGCTTCCCCCACCACCGCCAGTGGATATGGAGTGTTCATGCAAGGTCTGGTGCAAGCCATGCAGACCCAAGCACACACTCAGGCAGCACTCCAGGCCCAGTTGGAGGCTCAGGTAAATAATAAAACAACTAAGTAGTCTACTATTGAATTGTATGATATTGTGTTTATTGTATATTGCTTGTTGTTTAATGTAGCAGGCTCAGGCCCCAGCTCAGGACCATGGTGGACTTCCATCATGGAGCGATCAAGAGGATGACCCCACCCTCTTTTAAGGGGGAGAGTGATCCGCTTTGGCAGAAAGCTGGATGAGGGAGATCGAGAAAATCTTCCGAGCTATCAGGTGTCCTGACGAGGACAAGGTGACCTTAGCCACCTACATGCTACATGTATGCTTTAGTTTATGCTTGAATGTTGGTTGTTATTGTTAGTTAGAGCTTATGAAGGTGTGTTGCAGGAGAGAGCTGATGTATGGTGGTCCTCCCTACTGCGTACGCGCTTCGAGGACGGAGCAGTAGATGTGGCGTGGGACGCGTTCGTGAGGCTCTTCCGAGCCAAGTTCGTCCCAGAGCACATCCAGGACAAGATGGAGCAAGAATTCCTTTCCGATGCAAGGATCGATGACCGTCTTAGAATACGAGGCAAGTTTTCTGAACTCTCTAAATATGCACCGCACATAGTAGAGGATGAGCGCAGGAAGACCAAAATTCGTGATGGGTCTCAAACCATCACTGAGGACGAGGCTCGTGGCGTTCGACCACCGCACGCTAGACGAGGCCCTCAGCGCAGCCTGCAGACAGGAGGGAGAATGGAGCAGTATCTAGAGGAGAAGAAGGCTTCGCAAAGAGGCCGGCAGCGACTTTCCAGCGGCAAGACAAGAGGAAGACGGTGTACCAGACACCGCAGAAACAAGTGGCAGTCAGCAACTATCAGGTACCCTCTGTACGTTCCCTCGTGTGAAGAAGGAGTGTCCCCATTGTGGGAAGACCCATGGAGGTTCGGAGTGTTGGTTAATAGCGGGTAGATGCCTAAAGTGTGGGAGCAGCGACCACAAGATCAAGGATTGCCCGAGGCTTCAGCAGGAAGCTCAGCGAGGAGCGTAGTACCAGCAGTAGCGGCAGCCGCGCCAGCTACAGGACGACCAGGAAGGCCTCGAGCCCCAGCTCGAGTGTTTGCGTTAGCTCGTGAGGACGCCGAGCAGGCGGAGCATGTCACCGAAGGTACAGTTTTACTTTTCGGTGTGCACGCTCGGGTTTTGTTTGATACGGGTGCTACTCACTCGTTCATTTCCGAGCGGTTCGCTAGGCAGTTAGCCCTAGAGTCAGGCATAGAGTCTGAGGAGTTAGAGGTCCCTTTGTCTGTGCACACCCCTGCGGGCACGGTATCGACTAGGAAATGCATTCCGTCGTTACCTGTGTGCATTGAGGATAGTTCCTAGATGGGTGTTTCTTCTTGCTAAAGATGAAGGATTATGATTGTATTCTTGGTCTGGATTGGCTAGAGGAGCACTATGCGTTAGTGGATTGTCGTAGAAAGAAGATTGTGTTCCGCATTCCTGGAGAGGACGAGTTCTCTCATCCCTTGCCAAAGAACTTAGCGGGAAAGTTAGTCATCTCTGCCATGAAGGCGATGCGCATGGTGAACAAGGGTTGTGACGCATTTCTTGCCAGCGTTATGAGTACCCGATGCTGCTTCGTCACTGACTCTTGCAGAATCGATGTGGTGCAGGACTTTCCAGATGTCTTTCCCGATGACTTGTCTGGATTGCCACCGGATAGGGAGATAGAGTTCACTATAGAGTTGCTTCCAGGCACCTCTCCTATCTCGAAGGCCCCATATCGGATGGCCCCTACAGAATTAGCCGAGTTGAGGAAGCAATTGCAGGAATTGCTCGATAAGGGATTTATTCGCCCCAGTGTTTCCCCTTGGGGCGCACCTGTATTATTCGTCAAGAAGAAAGACGGTCACTTCGGTTGTGCATTGATTATAGAAGCTAAACCAGGTGACTGTGAAGAACAGGTATCCCTTACCTCGGATTGATGATCTGTTTGACCAGTTGCGAGAGGCATCAGTCTTTTCCAAGATTGACTTGCGATCTGGTTATCATCAGTTGAGGATAAGTGAGGATGTGTCCAAGACGGCATTTAGAACCCGTTATGGACATTATGAGTTTTTGGTTCTTCCTTTCAGATTGACCAACGCCCCTGCAGCGTTCATGGATCTCATGAACCGGGTGTTTAGTCCGTATTTAGATAGCTTGTGTTGTGTTTATTGATGACGTGTTGGTCTATTCTCCGGATGAGACCACACATCGTCAGCATTTGAGGTTAGTCTTAGAGGTTCTCCGTGAGCACAAACTGTATGCAAGTACAGCAGTGCGAGTTCTGGTTGCGCGAGGTTCACTTTCTCGGGCATGTTATCTCCGGCGCTGGTGTAGCTGTTGATCCAGCAAGATCCAGGCAGTTATGGATTGGGATTTCCCAAGACTCCTTCGGAGATTCGTAGTTTCCTTGGGTTAGCTGGTTACTATCGGCGATTCATTGAGGGTTTCTCATCCATCGCCGCCCCTATGACAAAGCTGACCAGAAAGGGTGAGAAGTTTGTATGGTCTGAGGCATGTGAGCGCAGCTTTCAGCTATTGAAGGCTAAGCTTACTTCTGCTCCGGTATTGGTATTGCCCAGTGGTCTAGAAGGCTTTGCCATTTATACGGATGCATCTCGATTGGTTTAGGCTGTGTGCTCATGCAGCAAGAGAGGGTAGTAGCTTATGCTTCTCGTCAGTTGAAGGAGCATGAGAGGAACTATCCGACTCATGATTTAGAGCTAGCAGCTGTGGTTCATGTACTAAAGATCTGGAGGCACTATCTTTATGTGTCAGATTGAGGTGTTTACCGACCACAAGAGCTTGAGGTATCTTTTCTCCCAAAAGAATTAAACCTGAGGCATAGAAGATGGATTGAGTTCTTGAAGGACTATGACTTCGACCTTCAGTATCATCCTGGAAAGGCGAACGTCGTAGCGGATGCTCTTAGTAGGAAGAGGTCTTCGCTCCAGCAGGATTGGAATGTTGGAGGATGCAGCGTGCTCTATGACCGAGTTAGAGCCATCGTTGTGTCAGGCTTTTGTAGCTCAGCTATCCCTTAGATCCTCAGTCTTGGATGAGGTGATTGAGCAGCAGAAAGCCGATCCTAGATTGTTAGAGTTAGTGGGTAAGGCGGGCATTGCTCGTGATGAGGACGGTGTGATTAGATTTCAGCACCGCGTTTGTGTCCCCGATGTAGTAGATGTCCGTGAGCATGTGTTAGCGGAGGCTCATAGATCGCGATTCTCTATTCATCGGGTAACACTAAGTGTATCAAGACCTGAAGAGATCATTTTGGTGGTCCGGCATGAAGAAGGATGTTGCGGATTATGTGTCTAGATGTCTAGTATGTCAGCAGGTGAAAGCCGAGCGGCAGCGACCATCCGGCCTTATGCAGAGGATGGATATCCCCGTATGGAAGTGGAAGCTGTCACTATGGATTTCGTATCGGGTTTGCCTCGATCTAGAAGGGGCAATGACTCGATTTGGGTAGTTGTAGATAGATTCTCGAAGACTGCTCATTTCTTACCTATGAAGAAGAAGCAGTCAGTAGAGAGCTTAGCTAGATTGTATGTTAGCGGTATCGTTAGATTGCATGGTGTGCCAAAGTCGATCATTTCGGATCGAGATCTGAGATTCACTTCGAGATTGTGGAAGGGTCTTCAGGATGCGTTAGGTTCGGAGCTTAAGCTCAGTTCGGCGTTTCATCCCCAAACCGACAGACAGTCCGAGAGGACTATCTAGACGCTCGAGGATATGTTGAGAGCGTGTGTTCTGGATTGGAAGGATGATTGGGAGCGTCATTTACCTCTTGTGGAGTTCGCATACAACAACAACTTTCATGCTAGTATTGGAATGGCTCCATTCGAGGCGTTGTATGGTAGGCCCTGCAGATCTCCTTTATGTTGGGAGGAGACTGGTGATAGGCGTTGATCGGACTGGAGTTGGTTCAGGAAACTTCGGATAAGATTCAGCTTATCAGGAAAAGCTTGTTGCGGCATAGGATAGGCAGAAGAGTATGCCGACAACAGAGAAAGGATTTGGAGTTCGAGGTTGGCGATCATGTCTTCTTGAAGATATCGCCTACTTGTGGAGTTGTCAGATTTGGCAGGCATAGCAAGCTAAGCCCTAGGTTCATTGGCCCATATGAGATTCTCAGACGTTTGGGCAACGTGGCGTACGAGCTAGCTTTACCCCCAGCTTTGGCTAGCGTTCACCCGGTATTCCACGTATCTATGCTCAGGAAGTATGTCCGAGATCCGTCTCATGTGATTAGTCATGAGCCAGTGAGATCCAGCCAGATCTTTCGTATGTCGAGCAGCCAGTAGCCATTCTTGACCGGAAGGTTCAGCATCTCCGGAACAAGAGTATCGCGTCGGTGAAAGTTCTATGGCGGAACTTCTCGCGTGAGGAGGCTACGTGGGAGCTTGAGGATGCGATGAAGAAGATATCCCCTTTTGTTTGAGTAGTGTCGTTCTAACTTCGAGGACGAAGTTTCTTTAAGGGGGAGGGTGTAAGACCTCGAATTTCCGTCGTATTTTTCGTATTTATGTGTGTATATTGTGTTGAGTATGTATGTACGTATTTACGTGGATGTTAAATAGTATAAAATACGTGTACATGTGTTTATATTAAACGTAATAATGTATGTATTGCATGATGATAGTGTGAATAATACCATGTACATATTGCATGTATAGAAGCTTGGTATGCATGGTTTTCTGCATAATTAGGGTTCTGGCCGAAGACCCTATTGGCGTCAACCCTGGCCGTTGAGGTTGTGTCAGCGTCCACCCTGGACGCCAACACTCACTCCGGCGTCCAGCGATATGGACGCCAACCTCTCTGACCTGCATGCGCAGCAGAGCTGCTGTCTTCTGAAACAAGGCATGGCAACCATTGGGGGGATGTCCCCCAACGGCTCTCAGGCTGTCTAATCGGCATGGTGAGTGGGTGAGGGCCTCTCCTACATGCTGAACCCGAAATGGCCTCTCCCCACTTCTCACTTTCACCCTTGCAAGAGGAGAGAAGAGGAGAGAAAAACCCTAGAGCATTCTGTGAGAAAACCCCACTTTAGAACCCTAAAATCCGACCCCTTGAAGCTGGTTTTGGAGATCTTCTGCATCAAGGAGGGAGCTGAAGCAAAGGGGAAGGGTCCCCATCATCCCCTCGGCGTGGAGATCACCCAGGAGCCCGGAGGAAGGCGATCTTGGAGGTGCTTCTGCAACTTCTTGAACTGCCCAAGGAGGTCTTCTTCGAGCCATAAACTCTTGGAGGATTTTAGAGAGGCAAGTGACCTATCTATGGTATCCCCGTATGAGTCTAGGAGGTTTTTATGATTTTTATGAAATTTCCTCGAGTCCTAGACCCTCCATTTCACCCAAATTTCAGAGCTCGGGTCTGTGTTTCTGCTGCACAGACCTGAGTAAACGCAAGGTCCCTGGACGCCCAGTTCTTCCTTGGCGTCCATCGACCATGCCGCTGACTCTGAGTCAGCGGCCAGAGACCGCCGTCTAGTTCTTCAGGACAGAACAGTGAGCTGTTCTGTCCCTCTTATACGTAAATTTCGTTATGATTTCCGTGATGAGGATATATGGTATTCCTATAAGCTATGTATATTGTGCATTGTGGTTGTGAATGAATGTGGTGGGATGGTGAATGTGGGAAAAAAATTTGTGTCTTTAATCTTGTGAGCATGACTTGTAGATAATTTTGCAAACCCATGTTCCATGACTACAGTGAGTTGAATGCCTTGATTTCGTTCTATCATGAAGATTGTGGGTCAGCATGTGTGTTTGCAAATTTAGGAAACTTATCCATGATTGTGCAATTTGTTAATAGTTTCGGTTCGATAGAATAGAAGTATGCAAAATGATTCGTAGTGTTAAATCCATAGATGTATGAATTAGGGAAATGTTGTACTCTAATTTCATGCAATGTTGGTAGCTTATGGCTAAACAGCAAGTGGTAAATTGCATGATGTGTAAATTCCATGTTAACGTAAATTGTGAATAATGTGCTAATTAGGTGTTTGATTTTCTGTAAATCCTATTTAGCTCAGAAAAATCTGAAAAATTGAGGGTATGATTTGAACCCGAAAACAGCATGTGGTTAAAATTTCAGGTTAATTGGAACAGTAAATAAAAGTTATGTGTTTTCATGTGAATTGTGAATAATTCGTACATATGATAGTAATGTGATTTTATTTTGTTTAAACCAGCATGATTGGTGTGTTTACTATGTGTTGAACCTTGAAACTCTGTAGTACCATGTTAGGAAAACAGAGGTGTTCATGTGAGTAAGAAAGTGAATGTGATGAAAGTGTCAAGTGTAAAACCTGTGTAAAACGGTAAATGTGTGAAAGTGTAAACTGTGCCAATGTGATACTGCTTCCGAGAAGGCAGTGGAGCCGTATCAGGAAAAGTCCCCCTGAGAAAGTTCATTGTGTTAAGTGACCCTAAGGGCATTAGGGGAAATCCTGGAGGTGGACAAGTACCACTGGTTAGGGTGGAGACTTGTTCTCCCGGTCTGCGCAGTCCAAGAGTCACCATTGAATTGCCTAGATGGTGTCTATGTGTTATGTGATGTGAATGTGTCCTTCTTTGGTGGTTTGGACTATGTGTCACGGCACTAAAACATGTGTAAAGTGTAATGTGTAAAGTGTATGTGACCATGTAAATGTGTAAGTGACATGTGAATGTGTATGTGTAAAGTGTAACCATGTGAAAAGAGGAAATTGTGAAAAAAAGAAATGTGAAATTTCAGATGTGTAAATGTGTATTGAATCATGTGAGGCTAAATCTGAAACCGTATGAATTCAGCAAATGCATGTTATCAATTCCATGTTTATGTGTGCAAAGTGTTTAGAATCCATGTTAGGAACAATTAATGAGTATGTGTGCAAAGCGGCATGATGGATTGTTCATATATTATTTCTAAGCCACGTTGTAGCTTCCATGTGTAGGTTTATAGTCATTGAACCATGTGAACCAGCAACCTAAAGCATGATTAAAAGTTATGTATGTACTTAAGAACATGTGGAATCCATGCTAATTATGTTCCCCGTTCATGTATGTAAATTGTTCATGTCATAGCTCTCACGTTTTGATTAAAGTCCCATGAGTGAATGAATAGAGACCATGTGTTAGGTGAATGTTATTTTTGAAATCTGAAAGCATGCGTTATGTATAAAATTGTAGAACCTTCATGATAGGTTGAAAACTTAAATGGACTAGCATGCTATGTGTTGTAAAATGTAATGTGGTGTAGAAACCACTAGGACTTGTACGTGTATATCATGCATAGTGTTACTTGCTGAGTCCCTGGACTCACTCCTTGCTTCGGCGTACAGGTATAGTTGGTGACACCGTACCCTCGGAGGAGGCAGCAGAGACGGACTCCGAGCGTGGAGACTAGCCAGCTTTTGAGATCCTTGTGATTGTGTGTACTTCTTAGTATGTACTTGGACATTGTATTAGAACTATCATTAAAAGAATGTAATATGTGGACATTTTGTATCTCTATTTCAGCAATTTAAATCATGTGAATTTTAGTTCCTTTTTGCAAATTGTAAACTGCATGTATGTTTAATGTGGATGATGAATGAATGGAGATAGTTCTCTTTTACTTCCGCTACTCTGTTATATATATTCGCGTGTATCTCAGCTGTTTGTATCGTTGGGTAAATGTCCCACTGTGAGGACTCTCGCTATACCGACGTGGGTTGGTATAACCGTACCGGTGTAACGAGGGCCGTCACATTTTGTCATCACCAAAAAGAGGGAGATTGATGATCATCCATCCGCATATAATTTGTTATTTATTATATGTATTTTTGGTGATTAACAAAACTCTGGAAATCATTGACTAACATCATTGCTGAAGTTTATCAACATGCATCAAATTAAACAAAATCATAAGTAATCTACACTCACTGTTATTTGAAGTTCACTGGCATATCATTTTGTCTAAGTATACATCGACTTCTATTAAAAGCTCACAACAATTACTGTTTTACTGCTACATCGATTTCACTTTTGTAGAACATCGATTTCACTTAAGCATCGACTTCATATTTAAAACATCGATTTCGGTTCCACAACGACTTTATAATTAGAACATCAATTTTGGTTTCTACATTGACTTCATATTAGAACATCATTTCGGTGGTACATCGACTTCATATTTAAAACATCGATTTCGGTTCTACATTGACTTTATATTAGAACATCGACTTCGTTTCTACATCGACTTCATTCTACAACGATTTCACTCGAACATCGACTTCGGTAGAACATCAATTTCATATAGAACATTAACTTTACTTGAACAATGACTTCATTTCAAACAACGATTTCATTTGAACATCGATTTCAATACAACAACGACTTCACTTAGAACATCGATTTCACTTGAACATCGACTTCAGTTAAACATCGATTTCAGTTCAACAACGATTTCATCCAAAACATCGATTTCACTCAAAACATGGATTTTGTTCACTTCGAATTCGTTTTAACTTGGATTATATTTCCACATAGATTATAGATATATCTCAACATCGATTTCATATTTACATCGACTTCATTCACAACGATTTCTCTTGAACATAAGATATGCTTGGACATCGACTCTCATTGTATACATACTGTCTCTAAACATCAACTCTCTTTTAATAATGATTATGTTTTAGACAATTGATGAATATTTCTATTAAATCTTTTTAAGATATTCTTAAATATATTCCACATACTATTCAAATATATTTTCAAATCTCTATGGATTTCAAGTCTTCCCGCGAACCATGTTGTCTCCTGTATACTCAAACATTTATTGTGTGTGGTACAATATCTCTGCATGCATATCTCCTTGTTTACCACACTCATGTCACATAAAGTAAAACTTTATAGGATGACAGAATGAAATTTCCCTTTAAGTATATCTTCTTAAAGCACAACTACTATGTTGACTGACAGTTTAGACAAAGATAGTTTGTCTATGCTTCAACATTTATTGTGTGCAGGTTCCGGTAGTAACACACGTTACAACGTTGGACCTGTCACTCTGACAGAAGCAAGAAAAGATTCAGATAATCTTCCTCTGTGTATGTGTCTATCCCAGCATTAAATGGCTGCAGGTTCTCTTGCTCCCTACATCAGACCAGACATATCTAACGTGCTTGAAGATGAGACATAACAAATACTTCAACGGTTACATTATTTCAAGATAAGATAAATAGAAGACTGGTGACTCCATCAAGAACAACTTGAACACCTTGAAGAAAAAGAAAGAAGAGCTCGTTCGATCATTGAAAAAAAAAAATAGTCTCTCCAGCTCTTAGCTCTCCACAGCAACCTATTTAGTTTTTGAGAGCCTGTTGTAGATCTGAGAGACCCTCATTCTTGTAAATCTTTGTCTCTCGGATTCTGCCTCAGATCAAGTAATCTCTGTAAGCTTGGTCTAGGGGCCATCCACTCTTTACTCATTTTTCTTTAGTGTTCCTCTTTGTCTGTGAATAGAAGACCTGTTGTGGAGTGGGTGATTGTTCCCTTTGGTAAGAAGGAAGACCTGTTGCATCAGGTGGTATAGTGCCTCTTTGTGTAAAGAAGAGAAGGCCAGCTACGGCTGATGTGTAAGTGTCCTTAAGGAGGACTGTACCCTTGGTTAGTGAAATCCCAAGTTGTTGCTTGGGGACTAGACGTAGGACTCTTTGTGACAGTAGATCTGAACTAGGTTAAAATCCTTGTTGTCTGTGTGATTGATCTTATTGTGTCTTCACTTTTTTACTAACTCAAACCATCGAACTTAGTGTCTTCTGTCAAAGCATTTTTATTTACAGGAACAATCTAAAAGAAAGTTTTTTGCAATCCATTCACTGGGCTTGCAACCTGGTCAACAAAACTCGCAAAAGAAATCTGTGCATTAAAGGAGAACATTGAAGAATTAAAGCTAAAGGAAATTAAGTATGAAAAAAATGGAACTATCTATTAAAAATATGATTCTATCAAGAGCGTGAATACTGAAATGACGAAAGAAATCAAAAAACTTCAAAATGAGGTAACTAAAAGACAAGAGGCTTTGGAGAAATTTGTTAGTGGTAAAATAATCTGGAGGCTCTATTAGGAACAAAAGTAAATTTTAACAAAGAAGGGTTAGGTTCAACCCACAAAGAAAAAGGAAATTGGATTGAAATCAATCACATTTGTTTCTTCAGCAAGCACAGAAGCCTCCTCATCTAAAGCCAAAAAAAAAGAAAGAAATTCTTAGAGAAATGAGCAAAAGAAAGATGTCAGAAATTTTGAAAATGATAAATCCAAAGGAAGAGTCAAGGTCAACACTGAATACTAAGGAGGTCGATTCTGCTCAAACAAAAAAATTAATCATAGTCAAGTGCATCGACACCCTATGTATACTAGGTCAACACAGATGCCTCACTAGAACAAATTTTGGCAACCACATGACTGGGAAGGTTGACACACCTCATATGGCATGTCGACACTCCCATTTGCCAGAACCCAGTATGTTTGGATGGACTTGGACAAGTCGACACAACACCTTACACATCCTCAAACCTTTGCTAACCCAGTCATCCAGGATACTCTAGGTGGCTCAGTGGTCATGATTTCCCATGGATCTTTCAAAGGGCAACAAAAGTAAATCTAAAGACAATTTTATGAATGTGAAAAAGAACAATGATCCAAAACCTTTGGGAATAAGAAAAAGAATGAAAAACAAAGTAAAGTAAAAAATCACTAGTTCAACAATAAAAAGGCAAGCATGGATTCCAAACGAGTCTGTTGTCATGGTATTTGAATTAGGTGATTTGAGGGACCCAAATGTACTTGGTTCCGAAGG
>JACBKR010004437.1:0-23596 GCA_014218235.1 Colocasia esculenta | reverse complement strand
TCTCATTTTACTCTATTCATCAAAACACCTTCTTTTATTTCTAAATAAAAATAAAAATACATTACATGTTTTAATATTTTTTTTAGTAAAATATTTTATTAATAATAATACTATTAATCTCATGTATACATTAAAAATTTATTTATTCAATTTATAATTTTCCGTGCATTGCACGGGTATATAGAGCTAGTTAATATAATATTTCTCAGTCTTGGTGCTGCCACGTGGCCAAGAGCACTAGAATGAATTTTTCCTACCATATTTACAAATATAAAAACTAGCTAATGTAATTTTTCTCCTCTCTTTCTTTCAATATTAACACTTTCTATTAAACATATCACATTTTATAAAAACTCACATCCTTACTCAAAAACACTTTCCCATTTTACTATATTCATCAAACACTTTCTCTTGATTCTAAAAAAATAAAAAAATATTATATGTTTTTAATAATTCTTTTATTAAAATTATTATATTAATAAAAAATACATTAACTCATGTATACGACTTACAAAATTTATTTATTCAAATTTAATAATTTTTCGTGTATCGCACGGGTGTCCAACTATTGTTTATTGATAGCCACGAATGCGTCGTTAAATACGTGACTAACAATCTCAAATAATCGGCCTACACTAAATATTAACAGTAGTTAAGTGGTGAGACCGAGTCGAATCCACGGAGAACTAGATTTTAGAGTTGAAAACGTTGGGTTTTTAGTTAGGAAAACAACGTGATGATATTGAATTAAGTTGCACTAAATAAAACTAAAACTAATTAAACTAAGTAAATAGAGAGAGAGATAAAGAGTGGATTAGAGACAAAGAGACAGATCTGAAATTGCATTCCACTAAACAAAATGGTCCACAAAAATTGTTATACTAAAAGAAATAATCAACAACAACCCTAAGAAATCTGGAAAATAAAGAACAAAAAGAGAGAGGAACCGAGGAGAGAGAGAGGAACAAAAGATGAGAGAGAGAGAGAGAGAGAGAGACGAAAGGGAGAGAGGGGATAGAGGAGAGAGAAGAGAGAGGAGCGGCGCGTGAGAGAGAGAGAGAGAAGAGAGAGGAAAGCGAGAGATAGGAAGAGAGAGAGGAGAGGAGAGAGAGAGAGAGAGAGAGAGGAGAGAGAGAGGAGACGCGAGATGAGAGAGAGATGAGAGAGGCGAGAGAGAGCGCGAGAGGAGAGAGACGCGAGAGAGAGACGCGAGAGAGAGAGAGAGGAGAGAAGAGAGAGAGAGCGCGAGAGGAGGTGCTGCGCCTCTACGTGCAGCATGCACGTAGGGGCAGTGGGGGCAGCGGCAGGGGGGGTTGGCAGCAGCGGGCAGGGCACGCGGGCGGCAGGCGCGGGCGGCGGGCAAGGCTGGCGCGGGGCTGGGGCGGTGAGCACGGGGGTGCGCGCGCGCGGGGGCAGGCGCTGGCGGCCTGGGCGCGCGGCTGAGACGGGGCTGGGCTGCTGCTGCGCTGCTTCTGTCCTCTGCAGAAAAGAGAGGACCGGGGGAGAGGAGAGAGGGGAAGAGGAAGAGGAAGAAGAGAAGGGAGGAAGAAGAGATCGGAGAAGGAGAGAGGGGGGGAGAGAAGACGGAAAGAATAATGGAATGAGAGAGAGGGAGAGAGAGTTTTATAAAGTGTTAGAGAAAAGAGAGGAAGGGGGGAGATTTAAAGGAAAGAAAGATTTTGGAAAATAGGAGAGGGATTTTAAAATGAGAAAGTGTTTTGAAAAGAAAGAGAGAGATGAATATTTAAAAAAATAGAGTCTCTCATTATTCTCTCTTGGTCTAATCAAATTTATGGCCCATTTAACACTTCATTTCTTGGCCCATTAATCCTGCAAATACAACACAATAGAGATTTAATCAATTATCATTTTTGTAATAAAGTGACAATGAATTTGTGTAAAAATTAAGGACCATAAGATAATAAAATACATGATTATCATTAATAACAGCACCATTATCATTTATAATTCCAAAGTGTTTGATTTATCAGCCGATTTAGGGTTAATTATTAGACCCTTTCCCACCGACCGGAATCAATTAATTGATATGGGACCGAGTTTGAACATATTTGATACGTAATGCCAAAAATCTTTTACCTCTACAATCTTGCCATAACATCAGAAAAATAAAACACTACAAGAAAAAGCGAGATTTACGACGGAAACCATCCGTCGAAAATCCGACGGTAATCCGTCGGAAACAGAGCTTCCGACAGCTTTCGTCGAAAGGTCGTCGGAAATAATCCGTCGGGAAATATCTGGTCAAAAATTACGACGGGACAAAATTCTGTCTGAAATCCGTCGGAAATACTGACTGAATATTCCGTCGGAATTGGGTCGGTAATTTCCGACCGAAAACGTCGGAAAACATTGTCGGAAATTTTGTCAGTATTTACCGACAAAAAGTTGTCGAAAAATCCGTCGGAAATTCCGTCGGTAAATTCCGACCGACAAATCCGTCAGAAAACAATCCGTCAGCACTTTAGATAGAAATGCCGACTGTGTTTTCCGTCGGTAATCTATATTTTCCAACGGACCATCATTCGTCAAAAATTTCGTCGGAAAGTTCGTAAATTTTTTTAAATAAAAAAATAACAATAATTTTTTAAACCTGTTACAATATTTTGATAAATTTCACAAATACTCACAATCAACATAAAATCATAAAACACAAAATATAAAATCATACACAATAATAAATACAAAAAATCAAGACAAGTCTGCTGGATCGTCTGCTGTCCCCGCCTCGTGATCGTCAGGTGCGGAGGTGAATCCTATATTAAAAAAATTAATATGAGAAACATTATAAAAATCATATACATACATTATTTTCAAAAAATAAATTTAAAATAGGTGATTATTTCTCAAGATTATTAGAAACTATTTTAGATCCGTCGTTTCTTGGGTTTTTTTAGATCCGTCGTTTCAACGTCAACCCAATCCGAGAATCCAAATTGGATTCCGTCAGTTCGCACACGTCAATTGAAACCCCGTCGTGTCGGAGAGCGAACGACACGCCGATTGGATCCCTATTTGGGATTTTGGACCCCCGGGTGTGCGTTTGAATCCTTTAGACTGGGTTTTTTTTAGATCCGTCATTTCAACGTCCAACGCAATCCGGGAATCCAAATCGGATTCCGTCAGTCGTACACGTCAATTGAACCCACCCGGTCGTGTCGGAGCGAAGACACGCCGATCAGATCCCTATTTGGGATTTTGGACCCCCATTTTGTGTGAATGATCCTTTAGACCTGGGTTTTTTAAGATCCGTCGTTTCAACGCCCAACCCAATCCGGAATCCAAATCGGACTCTGTCAGTTCGCACACGTCACTTCGCCCGCCGGGTGTGGTGTGTCGGAAGCGAACGGCACGCCGATCAGATCCATTTGGAATTTTGGCCCCCAGGTTGTGTGAATTAATCATTTAGACTTGGGTTTTTTAAGATCCGTTGTTTCAACGCCCAACCCAATCGGGAATCTAAAATGGACTCCGTTAGTTCGCACACGTCACACTTTCACCCACCGGTCGTGTCGGAAAACAAATGGCACGCCGATCGGATCCCTATTTGGGATTTTGGACCCCAAGTGTGTGTTTTGATCCTTTAGACTTGGATTTTTTAAGATCCGTCGTTTTGGTCGTTTTGGGACCTCGGGTTGTGTGTTTTAATCCTTAAACGCGAGTTTTTTTAGATCCGTCATTTCAACGCCCAACTCAATCCGGGAATCCAAATGGGATTCCATCAGTTCGCACACGTCAATGGAACCCCTCGTGTGTCGGAGCGAACGACACGCCGATCGGATCCCTATTTGGGATTTTGGACCCACTTGTTGCCCAGCTAGCTAGCCAGAGGGGGGGGTGAATGGGTTAATAAAACTTCGATGTTTGATTAAAACCTGTTTACTGAAAAGATTGCACAACTTAATAACAAGGTAGAGTTAGAGCAAACAAGACAACAATCACACCAAAACACAAACACAATCACAAGACACAGGATTTTATCCTGGTTCGGAACTCCTCTCCACAGGAGACCTACGTCCAGTCCCTGAGCAATACCTAGGATTTTACTACCAAGGGTACAATCCCCCTTAAGGATCCTTACACCCAGCCTCAAATGGTCTTCCTTCAACCTGAAGGGTACAACAACCACCCTGGATACCACCAGGTCTTCCTTCGTCCAGAAGGGAACAACACCACCCTGGATACCACCAGGTTCCTTCGTCCAGAAGGGAACACCACTAATCAGAAAAAGGTTGTGAAAACAGGCTTCAGATTCTAGCTTGACCAGCTACAACCTGAAGCTCCTAAGCCCCGAGAGAGAAAGAGATTTAACAAGGTTTTTCTCTCCAAGGACCACACAGGCTCTTACAATGAGAAGACTACTTTGAGCACAGAGAGCTAAGAGCTTTGAACCAGGTTTTGAGTGGAGGCTTCGCTCTTCTTCAAAGTTCTAAAGATTGAGAGAGATGGATTCCTTCTTCTTCTAAAATCAAGCGATGTTGCTCTGTCAGTTTTTTTTCTTTTCGTCTTGAGTCTTCTATTTAAGCTGCTGATTCAAATTCGAACGTGAAGTGCCCGTTGTCTCTTATCCTTGTGTACGTTAGACTGGTTACTGAGGAAGCTTCTGATCGTCAGTCTTTTATCCTGGTGTACACGCCAAAGAGATGACATAGAACTTTGTATCTTGTGTCCAACGTTGTCCAGATGAGTCTTGTCAGATATCTGTAAGCATATCATCAATAAATAGAAGACAGCTAGGACTGCTGTCTATTATTAGTTGAGATGGAACAGATATTGCAGTATATAGCAAAGCTCCTTTCTGTCCAAGAAAAGTACGTAGACAGAGTAGCATAGAAATGGAAGATATTGTCTGCATGCATGGGAGATACGATCGGAGAGCATTTAATGCAAAGCAGTCAACGGACACGATATGACTTTGACTTTTCAACGCTATTAAAAAGCATTATACTGATGCATCAAGAAATTCGATAAAGAGAATCTTGCTGACTTTATAACTTATGAAATCGTTATGAGTTATAGCAAGTCGTTATGAACTGTAAAGAATCGTTGTGATAACTTATGAAGTCGTTGCGCGTTTGCAAGAAATCGTTATGACTAATAAGAAGTCGTTGCGCGAAATCGTTATGACTAACAAGAAGTCGTTGCGCGAAATCGTATGACTAACAAAGAAGTCGTTGCGCGAAATCGTTATGACTAACAAAGAAGTCGTTGCGCGAAATCGTTATGACTAACAAAGAAGTCGTTGCGCGAAATCGTTATGACTAACAAAGAAGTCGTTGCGCGAAATCGTTATGACTAACAAAGAAGTCGTTGCGCGAAATCGTTATGACTAACAAGAAGTCGTTGCGCGAAATCGTTATGACTAACAAAGAAGTCGTTACGGCTAGAGAGTCGTTGCGAGTTCTAAAGAAATCGTTACGAGGTCTAAAGAAGTCGTTACGGCTAGAGAGTCGTTGCGAGTTCTAAAGAAATCGTTACGAGGTCTAAAGAAGTCGTTACGGCTAGAGAGTCGTTGCGAGTTCTAAAGAAATCGTTACGAGGTCTAAAGAAGTCGTTACGGCTAGAGAGTCGTTGCGAGTTCTAAAGAAATCGTTACGAGGTCTAAAGAAGTCGTTACGGCTAGAGAGTCGTTGCGAGTTCTAAAGAAATCGTTACGAGGTCTAAAGAAGTCGTTACGGTAACGATTCGAGAGCTCCGGTCAAAGAGTAAGTCGTTCTGCTTATCAAAGAAGTCGTTACAGGGACTTAGATAGAATGATGGGACTTACCAGATTGTCTTGATCTTTCATTTTTCTTTTGCTTCCTGTTCTCAAGGCTCAAGAAATCTATAGTGTTATTTTGTTAATCATCAAAATTAATATATAAATAAATGGAAATATTTATTATGGGGACAGTTTGGTCATCAATCTCCCCCTTTTTGATGATGACAAAATATACTAAACATCATACAAAAAATGAAATATGTTTTTCAGATTGACGTTAGTTGTCTCCCCCATTTTGTCATTAGGCAAAAAGATAAGCTGTGAGACAAAGAAGAGAGAAAGATTTTTATTAAGAAGGAGAAGGTAATACAGAGGAGATAACAAGGAGGCATGCTGTGAGATAACAGCCCATGCCTTGATCTCAAGATCCTCAAAAGTTTGCAAAAACACGCCCAAAGGTAACTGAGAAGGAGGGTCCCATGGAAGGGATGTTCCTCTGAATGTAGAGTTGCCTTTGCTGCTCTAAGAACTCTCCATACTGAGTTTTGTCCAAAATAAATCTGAAGTAGGTACTCTTGCCAAAACTGGCCCTGTGGAGAAATCTGTCCAGGAAATTGGATAGTGAAGTTGCTGATTAACAGATCCTTCTTTAGGCATAGAAAGCAGAATATCTTGAAGCCCATACAGCATAGAGCCTGGTATGGGTGCGATGGAATTTAAATCCA
This sequence comes from Colocasia esculenta, assembly GCA_014218235.1. Taxonomy (NCBI): domain Eukaryota; kingdom Viridiplantae; phylum Streptophyta; class Magnoliopsida; order Alismatales; family Araceae; genus Colocasia; species Colocasia esculenta. The sequence continues at coordinate 17,152 of JACBKR010004437.1, read as the reverse complement.
TAAAGGCTTCTGCAGAAAGAGTAGACTTCCTTCGACTGACCAGATCTTGATTGATAGCTTCTAATTGCTGATACGATGCCCGATAGAGAAGCTCCCATTCTGAGGAGGTGAGTCGTTCACACTCAGAAATGAGTGGAGCTAAGGTCTGAGAAGACATGCGGCCAGAGTGATTTCTCTGAAGATGAACCGCAGAAATGAGGGTGATCGGCCCTGCTTGGCTGACATCCGGCCCAGCTGCCTTGCAAACATATCTAGAGCCTGAGATCCAGCATCTGAATTAAGCACTAATGAGTGCAGCTTCGGCAGAAGAAGGGAAAATCAACTTTGAAGGAGACAAAATCGACTGTAGAGGACGGTGATTGGAGATTCTGATTGCAGCACAGTATCTTGGAGTTGAACTGGCAAAACTGAACTTCTGGAATTTTGTTCAAATAACAGAAGTCACTGTACAGTGAAAAGCTCTGGCAACACGAATTTCCTTCAGAATGAAGGATCCCCAAGTGTTCTTGTGCTGGAAGATAACCACTCAGAGAAGGTGAGTGGGTGATCTCTGTGAGAGAGGGATTCGGCCCTTGCAGTCAGTATTTTTGAGTACTGAGCCTTGTTCCTTTGATGGCTGCCCACTGATCTTCAGTCTTGAACTCAGTGCCCTCAAAGATTTTGGATTTGAAAGGTTGAGATATCTGAGTAAAAGAAGAACAATGGCTAGATGTTCGGAGAGGTTGAGAAAAGGAATACCATAAATGGTAGAAAGAATGCATTTCTGGAGGTATTTGTAGATGGGTCTTCTCTTAGGATCAAGGGTAAGAGAGTACCATAAAGGAGGGTAGAGAGAAGTAGAGGGGTGCTTAGAGAGGAAGAGGTTTTTCTCTTTTTGAAGACAGGACTAGGAGGGTCAGTCCTGTGAATGTGAGAGGCTGTAGAAAGAATGGTGAGGAGATGTTCCTTTCAAAAGGTCTGGAACATTTGTGTCAAAAATGCCAAGAGCAGAGGTTTCAATGGAGGAAAGGTAACAGAATTAGGAGGAGTAGGAGGATAGAAAAAGTGTTTAGGATTAAAGAAAGAGGTTGGTTGAGGATGAGATGTTTGTGTTTTAATAGGTGAAGGTTGAGGAGTTAATGAGGATGAAGCTGAGATGAGAGCTGGAGAAGGTGAGAAGGAGGGTTGAGAGGAAGTAGAGGATGAGGAAGGTTTGGTGCGAGGCATGGGATGTTTATGGTTGGTGGAGCAGAGGTGCAGTAGGAGGAGAGATGAAGGTGTGGAGAGGGTTGGAGTGGCAAGAGAAGAAGTATCAGGGGCCTTGGATACTGACACTGGCTCTTTTCCTTTGGCCTGACTTCTCTGACTGCAGGAGAGGGTCCTGAAGACCCTGAGGCTGCCACTGGTCCGGGTGACCTTACAACAGATGGCCCTGATGGCCCTGACTCCTGAACAGGCGGCCCTGTTGGCCCTGAGCTTCTGCTGGAGGCCCTGGTGGCCTAGGAACTTCAGCTTGAGCCCTGGTGGCCTAGGAACTTCAGCTTGAGGCCCTGGTGGCCTAGGAACTTCAGCTGGACTGCTCTGAGTAGGTGCAGGAGGGACACCACTAGATTTTGAAATACTAGCCAGCAAGTTCTTCATCAGACATTTCCTTATTGAAATACCTCATTGCATTTCTTATTGAGGATACATCTGAGGAGGTTGACACTTGATTTGAAATGATTCCTTGAATACCAGACTGAACTGATGCCAACATCTCTCCTTGGGCTTTTAACAAAGGCCATAACATGCTTCAATTTACTTTCCTATGGCCCTTCTTGACCTCCTGTGAACAACTCTTTTCTGCTTACTTGGCTGAGAGACAGGCTCCTCAAGATTTACAGCTGCACTTGGCCTTCACTATCATCAACCAAAGCTTCATTCTCTGGCTTTTCACTCTCAGCAGCTCCCCCTGAATGGGAGCAGGGACTTTAAAACTTTCTTGCTCCCCCTGAGCAGGAGCTTCTTCCAAGACGACATCTTCATCAGGTCCACCTGCCTTAGAAGAGGCTGAGATGGAGGAACAGAGTCAAAATCTCTCTCAAAATAGAGGTGACTAAGGTGGTGGGCGAGGAATCAGCCACACCAGCTGCACCCTCTACCAATTGGGCTTCGGATAGGCATCCCACAGCTGACTCAACTGGTCTTGCTCTGCTGGGATTGCTGCTTCTTGCTCTACTTCTACTGCCTCTGGAATATCTGCAATAACTGCTTCTCCTTCAGCCACAGAGGACTTCGACCAAACTCCTTCTTGCACTGAAAAGCCACTTTTCTTCAGGTTCTGGACCTTATAGACTGGCCCATCTTTCAGCTACCGCCCCTGACAGATCTACTCCAAAGTGCTTGAAAATCTTGGTCAGAAGATGGGCATATGGAAGGGAAACATTCAACTTGCTCTTGTTTCCCATCTGAGCATGTGCAACCATCATTCGCTCATTCATCACTGCGGCCAGGTTTATCTCTTTGTTCTGGATTGCCCAGAACATTAAGTCCGAATCTGCCCTAGTGCATGAGAAAAGGTAGCACTACGGGGAACTAAGATTTGGCAGACTATAAAGTGCAGCAACCGGTTGAACGCGGACATCTGATTAATATCCAGCTTCCCATCCTTCAACTTAAATCCTGGACCGATGATCCCGAGACCTTTGACTTCATCATTCACAGAGTGAATGCCACTAAATCCTGAGGTCTTCACTCCAAACAGATCACGCAACAGCTCATGGGTTATTCTGATTTGGATACCCTTGACAGAGGAAACAAGGGATCCATCTGCTTCTGACTTCAGACAGACGTAGAAGGCTTTTACCAAGTCCGGGTAGCTTACCTCACTGAAGGTGACCACATCCATCCACTGCGATCTTCTGATAGTATCAACTAGCCTGGCCATGCCACTTTTCTCAAGATTCTGAACATCCACTGCCTTATTTCCGCAAATCTTTGTCTTCACAAATGTAAATCTTTCTTGCTCCCTTGGGGATAAATACTCAGCACTGTAGCCCCCAACACTTCCGGAGATCAACGGAGCGGCCATGGGTGCAGAGAAGAAGAGATTCTGGAAGGGAGGATGATGGAAGGGACGGAAGTTTCGAAGGAGTTCTTCGCGGGAAGAGAGAAGGCTTCGAAAGTTGCAGAGAGACGATCCCAAAATCGTTAGGGCATCAGCTTTGGGTGAACAGTTAGAGAATAAAAAGGGTAAAGGTGGAAGGCGAATCGATCTCAAAACGGTTTGGATAAATTAATATTACTTTAATGACGGGAGCGCCAAAAGGCGGCAAAGGTAGAAAGCGACAAAAAGGTTTGACAAGTCAAACAACTTTCTACACAGAAGCGGTCAAAGCATATAGATAACCAGAGTTTGTTTAACTTTAACGGAGAGAGAACTTTTCATTTAATCTGAAAAATTTATATGTCAATAAAATCACAGAAATTCTTTCACAAATTGCACATCCCTAGTTCCCTTCTAAGAGATGTAAATCTCTCTTCAGGTAGGGCTTTTGTGAAGATATCTGCCAATTGACCATTTGTATCTATAAACGAAATTTCTAAATTACCACTAGCTACATGGTCTCGAATAAAATGATATCTTACCTCAATGTGTTTCGTCCTTGAGTGTTGAACTGGATTTTTGGTGAGGTTGATGGCACTAGTATTATCACACAATAGAGGAATTGATTTGATGTGAATGCCGAAATCTTCAAGTTGTTGCTTTATCCAAAGAAGTTGTGTACAGCAACTTCCAGCAGCAACATATTCCGCCTCAGCTGTTGATAGAGCTACTGAATTTTGTTTCTTGGATGTCCATGATATTAAGCATCCTGCAAGAAACTGACAACATCCACTGGTGCTCTTTCTATCTACTTTGCAACCAGCATAATCAGCATCTGAATATCCTATTAGATTTATCTCACAAGATCTAGGATACCAGAGACCTAAATCATGAGTTCTAGCTAGTATCTAAATATTCTTTTTACAGAGATTAAGTGAGACTCTCTAGGGTCTGCCTGATATCTAGCACACATGCATACACTGAACAGAATATCTGGTCTACTGGCAGTTAAGTAAAGTAATGATCCTATCATACCTCGATAATTCTTTTGATCTACCCTTTTACCTTTTTGATCACTGTCCATTCTGGTTGATGTGCTCATTGGAGTTGATAATGGCTTTGCATCTTCAAATCCAAATTCTTCAACAGCTCTTTGGTATACTTTGCTTGACAGATATGAGTGCCATCCTTCCCTTGCTTATTTGCAATCCAAGGAAGTAGCTTAACTCCCCATCAAGCTCATTTCGAATTCTCCCTGCATAAGCTTTTCAAAGTACTTGCAAAGAGATTCATCAGTAGATCCAAAAATAATATCATCCACATAGATTTGTACAAGAAGTATATGTTAACTTAGATTTTATAAATAATGTACTATCTACTTTACCTCTAGTGAAACCATGATTTAATAAGAAATTACTGAGCCTTTCATACCAGGCTCTAGGAGCTTGCTTTAGACCATATAAAGCCTTATGTAGTTTAATACATGATTTGGAAATTCAGAGTCGTCAAACCTGGAGGTTGTTCAACATAAACTTCCTCCTTGATGAAACCATTAAAAAGGCTGATTTGACATCCATTTGAAAAAGTTTTAAATCAAGTGCGGATGCATAAGCAAGTAAAATCCTAATGGCCTCAAGTCTAGCTACAGGTGCATAAGTTTCATCGAAATCTATGCCTTCCTCTTGGGAGTAGCCTTGAGCCACCAATCTGGCTTTGTTCCTTAAGATTATTCCAGACTCATCCAGTTTATTTCTGAACACCCATTTGGTGCCAATAACTGAATGATTGGATGGTCTAGGAACAAGTGACCATACTTGGTTTCTCTTGAACTGATTTAGTTCATCTTGCATGGCTAGTATCCAAGATTCATCAGATAACGCTTCATTGACTGTCTTAGGCTCTACTTGAGAAACAAATGCTAAATAGTCGCATGGAATTACATTACCTCTAGTTCTTACCCCTACAGATGGATCACCAATGATGTTTTCAGGAGGGTGATCTTTCTGATGTCTCCATTCCTTTGGAAGATCTTTATGTTGGATTTCTGTTTGCTGCAGTTCTTCCAGAGTTGGATCCTCTTTGTCCTTAATTGAAGTTTTCTTTAATTTTTCGGACAAGACATCTGCATCATCAATGTCACTAATTTCTTCCTTTTTCAAGGAGGGGTTAGATTCATCAAAAATAACATGTACTGATTGTTCAATTAATAAGGAACGTTTATTGAAAACTCTATAACCTTTAGGTTTAGAGGAATACCCCATGAAAATGCCTTCATCTGATTTGGCATCCAACTTACCAATGTCCCTTTTTCCATTGTTATGGATGAAGCAAGGACATCCAAATATTCTGAAATGGCTAATCTTTGGCTTTTTCTTTGAAGAGTTCATAAGCAGTTTTTCAGAATTGGCCTGATCATCACTCTATTTATGATATAACATGCAGTGTTGATAGCTTCGGCCCAGAAATATCTTGGCAGATCATATTCTGATAACATTGATCTTGCCATATCCAAAAGAGTTCTGTTTTTCCTCTCAGCAATTCCATTCTGTTGAGGTGTCCTTGGAGCTGAGAAGTTGTGCTCAATTCCTTGATCATCACAGAACTTCGAAAACTTTTCATTCTGAAACTCACCACCATGATCTGATCGAATAGAGATAATTGAGAATTTCTGATCTTTCTGAACTTTCTTACTGAAGCTGACAAAATTCTCAAATGTGTCATCTTTGTGCTCTAAAAAGGATACCCAAGTGAATCTTGAATAATCATCAACTATTACGAATCCAAAATTCTTTCCTCCCAAACTGGTAGTCCTCATTGGCCCAAATAAATCCATGTGAAGTAGTTCTAAGGGCTTTGAGGTGGTTACTACAGTCTTTGATTTGAAGGAGCTCTTGGTGTGCTTTCCTCTTGCACAAGGTCTGCAAATGCTATCCAATCTGAAATACCTTTGGCAGTCCTTCAACTAGTTTTCTTTTTCTGAGCTTGTTCAGCCCATCCAGGCTGCAGTGGCCCAATCTTCTGTGCCACAACTCAGTTGATTTATCTTTGCTAGCTGCCAAACACACATCTTGATCCTTGAGTTCATCGAGATATAGAACATACAAATTTCTTTCTCTGTAGGCTTCAAATATGACTTCACCATCTTTAAGATACTGCATTTTGATTCTTGAAACTGAATTTGATGGCCTTTGTCACACAACTGGCTGATGCTGATGAGATTGTGCTTTAACCTTTGACCAGCATTACATCCTTTATGACTGATTTCCTTTGATGTTCACAGACCCGCTTCCTATCACAGTCCCTTTTCCATTATCTCCATAGGTGACTGTGCTTCTTCAGCTTGGAGATCAACAAATATCTTCTTGTTGCCTGACATATGCCTTGAGCACCACTATCCAAATACCATTTGGATGCTCGATGGTTAACCTGAAATGAGAACATCAAGCTTTAGGTACCCAAATTCTTTGGGTCCTGATTGGTTAGTATCATCAACTTTACCTTTTAATATCCATTTTTTATGTCTTGTTGGGCATGTCATTCTAATGTGTCCTAGCTTGTTGCAGTGACTGCAGCAGGATAACTTAGTTACTTTTTCTATGTATTTGAAATCAGCTTTGTATGCTACATCTTGTTCGGGTACAAATTTTGGTGTAGGATATGTTTTAGGGTATATTATGGTTTCTTCATTATCTGGGGGTGTATATCCTAGTCCATTTTTCTTTTTACCCGATCTCCTAGCACCTTTAATATTAAAGAGTTTTTACCATTGGTAATTTTTCTAGGGTGCTTGCTAGTGTATTGTTTTCTTCTTAATTCATTACAGTTTTTCTTATCATCTGAGTTTTCCTGTTTTTCTAGGTCAGTGATTTTTCTGTTTGTCTTTTAATTTTCACATAATAGTTCATTTCTTCTCTTAAGCTCAACTATTTGTTTTTCTAGTTCTTCGTTTTCAGATTTTAAATCTGAGTTGGGTTTTCGAGACATGTATATTTTCTTGCTTTTAGTAGTAGTTTACACACTTCTTTATACTTATTGTAGAGTTCATTAAATGCACTTTCCAAATTATCCGAATCTGAGTCATTACAGGAATCGAAAGAAGAATCAGATGTTACCTTATCCTCGGTATTCGCCATGAGAGCCAAGTTGGCTTCTTCACCTTCACTGCTCGAGCTTGACTCACTATCTGAGTCGCTGCTGTTGTCCCATGCAGCTGCCATGGCTTTCTTTTTGAATCTTCTGAACTTCTTGGAGCTGTCCTTCTTCTTGTGATCATTTTTCTTTAACATTGGACAGTCTGCCTTGATATGTCCAGGTTTCTTACATTCATAGCAAAGTGGCTCATTTCTCTTCTGATCTTTTCCATCTGGTCTTTTGAGATCTTTGTTTTTCTTGAAGTACCCCTCTACCAGACTGGAACTTCTTCTTCTTTGCCAAGATTCTCTGCAATCTTCTTGAGAGCATGGCTTCTTCATCATCACTATCTTTGCTATCTTCACTGTATCTAAGGATTCTTCTGATGAGTCCCCATTAGCTTTGAGCGCATTTGACTGCTTCTTTCTACTGGAGGGTTCTCCTAGTCTTTCCATGTTTATTTCATGGGCCATGAGAGACCCAATGAGTTTTTCTACTGACATTTTCTTAAGATCATTAGCTTCTTCGATAGCTGTGACCTTTGCCGTCCATGAAGATGGCAGGGATCTGAGAATCTTCCTTACCATATCTGCATTTTCATATGACTTCCTAGACTTGCTAGGCCATTAGTAATGTCAGTGAATCTACTAAACATTTGGGTAATAGACTCACCTGTTTGCATTTGAAATCTTTCATACTGAGTGACAAGAATGTCGATTCTTGTCTCCTTTACTTTGTCTGTACCTTCATATGTGATCTTTAACTTTTCCCACATTTCCATGGATGATTTGCATGCTGAAACTCTGTTGAACTCTTTCTTGCTTAGAGCACAACATAGAATGCTCTTAGCTTTACAGTTCAAAGAGATTTTTTTCTATCTTCATCTGTCCATTGTGCTTTCTCATTTGTGACGACCAGATCACCTTCTTCCACTATTGACCAGATTTGATAATCGTGGCCTTGTAGAAAGTATTCCATCCTGGTCTTCCAATACGTATAATCTTCACCATCGAACAAGGGAGGTCTGTGACAGACTGACCTTCGAAGTGACTTTGGGCTGCCATTGATCTTGCTCTTCAGATCGTTGGATCTTCTTCTTTGTCGAAGAGACGGGCTCTGATACCACTTGTTGCCCAGCTAGCTAGCCCAGAGGGGGGGGTGAATGGGTTAATAAAACTTCGATGTTGATTAAAACCTGTTTACTGAAAAGATTGCACAACTTAATAACAAGGTTAGAGTTAGAGCAAACAAGACAACAATCACACCAAAACACAATCACAAGACACAGGATTTTTATCCTGGTTCGGACTCCTCTCCACAGGAGACCTACGTCCAGTCCCTGAGCAATACCTCAGGATTTTACTACCAAGGGTACAATCCCCCTTAAGGATCCTTACACCCAGCCTCAACTGGTCTTCCTTCAACCTGAAGGGTACAACAACCACCCTGGATACCACCAGGTCTTCCTTCGTCCAGAAGGGAACAACAACCACCCTGGATACCACCAGGTCTTCCTTCGTCAGAAGGGAACACACACTAATCAGAAAAAGGTTGTGAAAACAGGCTTCAGATTCTAGCTTGACCAGCTACAACCTGAAGCTCCTAAGCCCCGAGAGAGAAAGAGATTTAACAAGGTTTTTCTCTCCAAGGACCACACAGGCTCTTACAAATGAGAAGACTACTTTGAGCACAGAGAGCTAAGAGCTTGAACCAGGTTTTGAGTGGAGGCTTCGCTCTTCTTCAAAGTTCTAAAGATTGAGAGAGATGGATTCCTTTCTTCTTCTAAAATCAAGCGATGTTGCTCTGTCAGTTTTTTTTTCTTTTCGTCTTGAGTCTTCTATTTAAGCTGCTGATTCAAATTCGAACGTTGAAGTGCGTTGTCTCTTATCCTTGTGTACGTTAGACTGGTTACTGAGGAAGCTTCTGATCGTCAGTCTTTTATCCTGGTGTACACGCCAAAGAGATGACATAGAACTTTGTATCTTGTGTCCAACGTTGTCCAGATGAGTCTTGTCAGATATCTGTAAGCATATCATCAATAAATAGAAGACAGCTAGGACTGCTGTCTATTATTAGTTGAGATGGAACAGATATTGCAGTATATAGCAAAGCTCCTTTCTGTCCAAGAAAAGTACGTAGACAGAGTAGCATAGAAATGGAAGATATTGTCTGCATGCATGGAGATACGATCGGAGAGCATTTAATGCAAAGCAGTCAACGGACAAGATATGACTTTGACTTTTCAACGCTATAAAAAGCATTATACTGATGCATCAAGAAATTCGATAAAGAGAATCTTGCTGACTTTATAATTATGAAATCGTTATGAGTTATAGCAAGTCGTTATGAACTGTAAAGAAATCGTTGTGATAACTTATGAAGTCGTGCGCGTTTTGCAAGAAATCGTTATGACTAATAAGGAAGTCGTTGCGCGAATTATTATGACTAACAAAGAAGTCGTTGCGCGAAATCGTTATGACAACAAAGAAGTCGTTGCGCGAAATCGTTATGACTAACAAAGAAGTCGTTGCGCGAAATCGTTATGACTAACAAAGAAGTCGTTGCGCGAAATCGTTATGACTAACAAAGAAGTCGTTGCGCGAAATCGTTATGACTAACAAAGAAGTCGTTACGGCTAGAGAAGTCGTTGCGAGTTCTAAAGAAATCGTTACGAGGTCTAAGAAGTCGTTACGGCTAGAGAGTCGTTGCGAGTTCTAAAGAAATCGTTACGAGGTCTAAAGAAGTCGTTACGGCTAGAGAGTCGTTGCGAGTTCTAGAAATCGTTACGAGGTCTAAAGAAGTCGTTACGGCTAGAGAGTCGTTGCGAGTTAAAGAAATCGTTACGAGGTCTAAAGAAGTCGTTACGGCTAGAGAGTCGTTGCGAGTTCTAAAGAAATCGTTACGAGGTCTAAAGAAGTCGTTACGGCTAGAGAGTCGTTGCGAGTTCTAAAGAAACGTTACGAGGTCTAAAGAAGTCGTTACGGTAACGATTCGAGTGCTCCGGTCAAAGAGAAGTCGTTCTGCTTATCAAAGAAGTCGTTACAGGGACTTAGATAGAAATGATGGGACTTACCAGATTGTCTTGATCTTTCATTTTTCTTTTGCTTCCTGTTCTCAAGGCTCAAGAAATCTATTAGTGTTATTTTGTTAATCATCAAAATTAATATATAAATAAATGGAAATATTTATTATGGGGACAGTTTGGTCATCACCCCGGTTTGTGTTTTAATCCTTTAGCCTCGGGTTTTTTTTTATGATCAGTCATTCACCGCCCAACCCAATCCGGGAATCCAATTAGATTCGTCCGTTCGCACACGTCAATTGAAACCACTGTCATGTGAGTGAACGACATGCCGACGGATCCCTATTTGGGATTTTGGACCCCCGGGTTGTATTTTTAATCCTTTAGATCAGGTTTTTTTAGATCCGTCATTTCACGCCCACCCATTCCGGGAATCCAACGGATTCCGTCATTCACACATGTCAATTGAACCCACCGGTCATGTCGAGCGAACGGCACCCGATCAGATCCTATTTGGGATTTTGGACCCCCGGGTTGTATGTTTTGACCCTTTAGACTCGGTTTTTTTTTTAGATCCGTGATTTGAACGCCCTTACACTTCTGTTAGGTTAATTAATTTAGATTTCTTTTTTCCCCTTTTGACATTCTTTAGTGGTTTCATTTCATTCAAAGTATATGAAATTAATAGTAATACTGACCTGAGGGGCTGGCTGTGAAGGACGTACTCCCTGCATGGCTGAGATCAACTGCTGAACCATAACGTCTAAGTGCGTCCGTAGCTCTTCCGAATGAGGGTTCTAATCTCCTCTACACCATGCCGGCGGTGCAGCAGATGAACTCACGTATGCCGAAGGAGCGACTTAACTCGCATATGAGGACAACACTGGAGTAGTATCCAGGCTGTCCCCAAAGCCGTACACTCGACCCTTCCTCGGCCCTCCCGCAGCGTCGACCCAAGCCTCTGGATCCAAGTCTGGCTGGGGAGTGCCCTCTGCATAGCGATCCGCCATTGTCCTGTCATAGGTCTCTTGCAGAATAATTAAAACTAAATTATTGAAAACAAAAATATTTTAATATGTTAATTGAATTAAAATTAATAGCTTGACTTACAGCAATCGTGCGAGCACTCTCGTTGACATAGTCATCCGTCCCCTTCCGCTTATGAGTTCGATCAAATAACTCGTGAAAAGTAGGGGCACGCTCGAGCTCGTGATGCTTACAATTCAACAAATTAGTTAGTTTCACAATAATAATCAATGTATTAAGCAATTGAACTATATTATGCTTACCAATTTTTGGCTGTGGGTCGCATAAGATAGGACCCACTAGTATGCACATTCTTCTCCGGATGAGTTGATCGGATGCGTTTTGCCTCCTGTGACCGCTCCTGCCATGGTCCAGTAGCCCAACGCTCACAAGGGACTCCCAATAGTCCCTCCTCATCCAAACAGGGCCGTAATCCAGCCAAGCCATAGAATCACGGTTGCCTGTGGTCTTCATTGCCTTGTCCCGGGCCTCCCACATAGACTTTCTTAATTAGTCTGGGCATAGACTCCCAGACGGCTCGAGCTCGAGGGAGATCCTCGGGTCTCGTGAACGCGAACCTCCGCTGTAAAGAAATAAAATTACTCAACTTTCTGCACTAATAGAGATAGTAATTAAATAAATGACTTCAAATCAGTAAAAATTAATAATACCGTGAACATGTCAAATAATAAATCCCGGACGGGCACCGTGAACTCTCTCCATGCATCCACTGGTCCTGGAATATGTGCGTGACCAGCGTCGTAATATAGCGGGAAGCAGAACCGAGATCTATCTTCCCCCTGCAATTGCACATTAATTTTGTACATGAAATGTATAACATAAATAACAATACAGTAAGTTTGAAGTGATTAACTTTACCCTGAAATCCAACATGGCTGCCGTCCCAGTAGTTGAGGCCCCTCCTCATCCGCTGCTGGATGCTGGCTCTCCTCCTCTGTTGAAAACAATTAAGTACACTATTGTTGTATAAATTGGAAGAAAAGAAACATACTAATCTATGGAAACATACATGTACCTGGTGGTGAGGAGGAAGGGAAAGTGGCGCTACTCGCGTGGTCGACGGGGAGGCGGTCCCTGCAAAATTATATACACATTAGAAAATATGAATTTAAATTGAACGGAAGGTTCATTGACACGGGCTTAACACGCTCTCGTGAGGTGTGTGCAGTGATAACTTGCTATACATGCATAGATCAAATTTAAAACCCACATAAATATAAAAGAAATATGAAAGCAAAATGATACATGTGAACAAGTGCAATAATAAACCAAATTCACACATACATGTACATGAATTACATTAATGTAAGAACTGCAATACAAATCAAGAAAAAAGAATTACAGTGAAGTATGATTTATGATAAACAAACTAACTTAAGTAGGCATATATCCTCATCTCAAAATTATCCTTATCTAGAGCTTTATCCCACATATATGTCATCATCATCATAGAGCTTTATCCCATTATTCGAGGTCGGCTATATAAATCTTATTTCGTCAAAATTTTTTTATCAAACACTATATTCGTATTTAAATTCAGACAAAATAAACCCACTCTCCTCTTCAACGGAACACATTTAAGATCTGTTATCGAGGTCTCCTTTGGACATGGGGATGTGTTCTCTGACGACTAGTTAATCACGTTAATCTATTATATTAGCCAATAAGAGTTAACTCTTAATATTATCCTTAAAAAAATTTCATATTTTGTTTATGAATTTATTGTAAGTGAGAATTTCATATTTTCTTTACATGAAACCCTCCCCCCAATTCTCTCTGGTCTTTTGCACACAGTTTTATGTTGGAGTCATGATTCGCCCGAACAAGTGAATTGAATCAGACTCTCTATATATATCGATACAAATAAAATTAGTGTATTTGAGTTTTATATTTATATTTATATTTTTTACTTTTTATTGGATAGATGTATTGTACTTTTTTCTCATTAGCCAATAAAAAAGTAAAAATAAGTGTAAAGTATAAATTCAAGTACACTAAACTTTTCTTTAACAATACATATCGAAACATATATCAATCAATTTGGTCTGATACTCTGATTTGTGTGTAAATTTTAATAATAAATTTTTAAAATGAGTTAAAATAATTTATCAGGCCCATCGTGTCTAAGATCGCAATATCTCAATTCCAATATATTAAAGCCTCCCTATCTATGAAACCTTTCAAAAGTCGAAGATTCGAGTTCCACATTATTGCCATCAGTTTTGATTGGATCATATTGCCGAAAAATAATGTTTTGAGCGGATCATCAACATGCCAATATAAGACTATTAACAAGTATTTTTCTTCAACTTGACTCCCCACAGATGCCTATAAGGTAGTCCATCTCTCCTTTGATGGCAATATCCATATTTCTTACATATGACATCGTGGTCTTACATAGCATAGTCTAATTATCATGCTTATTGTCTTTAAAATAAACATTCATATCTTCACATAAGATTAAAATGATGAAACAGAAATTAGATTAACAAGTTAAAATATGTCCTACAAAAATTCTTGCAAGATAAACATAACACAATCAAATCATAAACAAAACAGTAAACAACCATGCATACTTATGGGAAAATTCCTCCTATAGGTTTTGCAAATTATCCTACCCTATTCTCACCAAAAGGCCTCTTGGACAAGAGGAGGGGGAGGGGGGGGGTGCTGGCAGGAGGGGGAGGGGGGTGGCAGTGGGGCTCAGAAGGGATGGGAGGGGGAGGGTGTACCCGGCAGGAGGGGGAGGGGACAGCAGGGTTGGGGCGCCCGGGTAGGGGATGAGAGGGGGAGGGTGTGGGGGTGGGGGGGCCTTGCACAAGAAGGGGGGAGGGGGCGGCAGGGGGTGGGGGGGCCTTGCACAGGAAGGGGGAGGGGGAGCAGAAAGGATGGGAGGGGGAGGGGGTCTCCGGAATAAGGGGGAGGGGGAGTGGGTCGCCGGAATAAGGGGGAGGGGGTGGCGGTGGGTGCAGAAGGAATAGGAGGGGGAGGGGGTCGCCGACATGAGGGGAGGGGACGGCAGGAGGGGGAGGGGGCAGCAGGGGTGAGACGCTGGGGATGGAGGGTGTGGGGGTGGGGGTAGCTGGGAGGGGGAGGGGGTTGCCCACTGGGGCCGGGGAGGGTGGGACGGGGAGGGGCCAGGGAGGGGGTTGCCGACTGGGGCGCCGGGGATGGAGGGGGGGAGGGGCCCGGGGAGGAGGAGGGGGTTACTTGTTGCCTGGTGGGGGCACGCGGTTCCCCAGAGCGGCGGCGGTGCAAGTTCCCAGTCGCGGATGGCGGCTCCCAGGAGCGGCGCGACGGCTCCCAAGGCCGCTGGCAGAGTCGTCGGAGGAGAGAGAGAGAGAGAGCGGCGTCGTCGGAGGAGAGAGAGAAAGAGAGAAGAGAGCGCGCGCGAGACACTGGTTTCGCGGGTGTGGCGGGGGAGGAAGATGAGATTTTCCGACGGATATTCCGACCGATGATTTTTGGTCGAAATATCCATCGAAAAATTTCCGACGGAAATAATTTTGTCGGAATCGCCGTCGGAATGCCACATTACCGATGAACATTTCCGATGGATTTATAGCCGTCGGAATTTTCGACTTTCGACGGAAATTCCGACCAAAAATCATGGTCGGAATATCCGTCGGTAATGCCGCTTATTCTTGTAGTGAAAAATAACCCCCTTACGTCCTTAAATGGGACATACTTGATTTTTCACAACATAAGAGTCTGTTTGTAATTTTACACATAGAAAGGTTTATTATAATTTTTCTGATATTATACTTCATCTGCATCATCATTTGCTTTCTTTGCATATAATTTTTCTATTTTTCTTTGAATTTCAGCAGGTTTTTGCAATTAAAACAACTATTGGGTATAGATGCAATTATGCAATTTTGCATCATTTAACTTCCAAAGAATATAGGCTATTCTTTTTGCACAAATATTTTCTTAAGTTGGTGCACTTGACAATATTTCATTGAAGGGCAGAGTATTTTATAATGTTTTGGATATGAAAAGGTCTTCTCAGAAAAAGCCCATGGATTATCTTTTTTTTTTGGGGGGGGGGGGGGGGTGTTGTAGAAACGGAGCAAGGTTTCGAAAGAGGCCATGCATTAACTAGAAAAGTCGACTAAAATAATAGAGTATAGGAGAGGGGAAGGGGAGATAGACCCGGTAAATGGAATTGGGTAAAGGACAATCCCAAATTGGCCACTTAATGGGCTAAAACATTACAAGATCTAGGCACAGAAGAGAACAATGTGAGAGCCCTTGATGAGAAGCCGACAATCCCCAACCAGGGAAGCACCTGCCAAGGGGGTTCAGTGATTCATAATTAAAAAGATTATCAACTTTTAATTTTATTGATAAAATTGCTAAGTCTATTACATCTACGAATTGGAGCTATTACATAGGGCTCATTAACACTATTTCATTGAAGTAAAAGTAAAACTAAAAGCAACTAACTAATTAGATTTTACTAATATGACATTAAGGCAACTCATTTCCACGCTAAGACTCCATTGGGGACTCTCGTTCACTCTTGGTCATCCCCATCCACATGTGTATTGTCTTCCTCATTAGATTCACCTAAAAATATTAGGAAACAATTGATGAGCGGACGCTTATGACTTATATCTCATACGCCAGGTGATGCTTTAAGTAATTAATGTGTTAACAAGTAAAATAACTACATGATGCATGTTGAGTCATGATATAGAAAGCAAGAGCATGGTGATAGCAAGTAATGACCAACAAAACATCAAAGTGTAGAGCAATAACAAGTAACATGTATAACAAGAGAGAATTAGCCATATCACGAGTAAATACCCAACATGATAACATGTACACGTCAAGTCAAGTCACGTCAAGTAATAGTACGTCACGAGTTGATTGTCATGGATTAATCAAGATAATATAGCACTTTAGTGCAATGCCATACCGTGTCAATTTACTCCTGCAGGCACAAGTACTGTTGGGTGTTCCTCCCAAGACAAGACAGGGCCTTATATATGCTTAAATATTGAGTCATGTGTTTTATCTAGACAATCACTTTTAGATGGCCAAGTGAGTTTGAAGAAAGAGTTGAGAAGTATAGACGAATAGATTAGAGTATTCATGGATGAAAGAAGAGAACAAGTGTTTTCTAACTATCCAGTAACATATCGAGACTATACACATAAAACAGTTCGATAAACACATGAGAAAATACTACTGAATAGTACTATTGGGTACTGGTAGTCACACGGAGAACGCCGGCAACACAGTAGACACATTAAGAATGCGGTCGAGGGTAGGGTGCGACAAGATGAGAGAACGCGGTCTACAATGCGTTAATAGATAGAGAGTTAAGAATAGTTGGATCATATCGTTCAAGTCCAACGTCATCCCATGTGGTTATAGGTCTTAAGGGTACAACTTGCTCGTGTCCTAGAGGAATTACAGGCTCACGGAGACTTATAGAGTCCTTGGCGAGGGAGTTCCAGTCCAGCAGGAGGAATATCCGACGGAGGTTTCTCACGACACCAAGAAGAGTGTTCAAACATATGCTTGGTGTTCAGTAGCTTTCTAGAACAGCAGAGCGGTAGTAGTGTGTTAAAACGCCGGTGTAAACGAACAAGTTGTGTTTAATAAGTAAATATCCATTTTATTTCATAATTCTCATGTAATTTCTTTTATTTTTTAGCTATAACAGATGATAACCAGTGACAATTTAGGGTTAGCATGGAGTGCAATGTATAAATCAGAGAAATAATCAAGGGTTTGCATGCAGTGAAAAGTAAGTAGAAACAAACAAGGACAAACACATAAAGGACACAAGGATTTTATCCTGGTTCAACACTTCTCTAATGAAGTCCTCCATCAGTCCCCAAGTAGACTCTTGGGATTTTACTAACTGGGTATAG
>JACBKR010004436.1:0-23868 GCA_014218235.1 Colocasia esculenta | reverse complement strand
GCGGTGCAGGGCCTGGGCGGCCAGCGCCCATTGAACCGATCTGGAGCTTTGGCGCGGCCGATCTCCATCTGGCGGATGGAGATGGTTGTGCAGAAGATGGAAGCGGGCTGGGCGCTGACAAGGCATCCGACAGGTGTGAGGCTGCGGGTTGCTGATGCAGATGGTTCAACTGGGTGAGCCCAGGCGTGCTGCTAGGGTTGAGGCGCATGCGATGGAGGGTTGGCGATGCAGCTGTGAGCTGGTTCGGCTGGGTGGTGGCAAATGGCGGGAATCTATGGAGGTTTGGCTGGGGCGGCCTGCTGAAGCGGCCAGGGCTTGCGCCCGTGCGAAGCAGGAAGGGGGTGCGGCGCTGGAGCATGTGCTGTGCTGTTCGTGTTGAAGCTGTTGCGCCAGGCATCTGGAAGGCACCGGGAAGCTTATAAAAGGACCTGAGGTCCTCATCCGGGGGGTTGGCAAGTAGGAATTCTGAAGAATTTTTAGTTTTTCATTTTTCGCTGTATCTTCTTGTCTTAGCAGAGCCAAAGAGGGAGTGTTCCGGAGGGTTGGCTGGGTTCCATTTTTTTTCTGGTTCAGATCGGGTTATTCTGCTGTTTGTGAGGGGATTTTGGTTCAGCATTTGGAGAATTCTGATTTCTGATCGTTGCTGCTGTGAGGGAATTAAATAATTTTTTTTTATTTTCTGCTCTTGTGGATTGTTCTTCTTTTCTTCTTTAGGTTTGTTCAGCACTCCGGGAGTTCAGATATTTTGTTTTGGATAGTTCTTATGCTGTGATTTTTGGATTTTGTTCTTTTCTTCTTCTGATCGTTGCTGATGTGGGGAGGATAGTTGCTATATTTTTTTGTCTTCTATTCCTTCTGTGGATGGTTGGGCTGGGAAAGATGGTTCGGTATGTTGGTGTTGTTCAGCATCTTTCTGGGGATTTCAGCTACTGTGAAGGATTATAGGGGCTGCTGGGAGCGATCAGAGGAGCTCCTTCTTCCTTCTTTCTTCCTTCTGTGGGTGATTCCAGGGATTGTTGATAGATCGATCCAGAGGCAATTATTGTTCCAGTTCTTCTGTGTTTACATTGTTCATTTCTGCATCTACTTGGTTCATCCAATACATTTGTTATCTCTTCTTTTCTTGGTTTAATGGTTGGGCAGTGAAAGATTGTTCTCTGTGTTGTGAGTTGGGTCAGAGTAGATATTTTTCTTATTTCATTTCTTTTGTGCTGATGGGCGATCCAGTTTAGTTCCTTCTTTCTTCTGTGTCTGTGAAGACATCCGGGAGGTCTTCAGCATCAGGGGTCCGGCTGCAGGAGAGGCGACTATGATTTTCCATTCTTCTTGCTGTGTTTATCTTGGGGATCCAGGTTCCATTTCTGTTCCTTTCTTCTGTGGAGATTGATGTTGTGATTTTTGGGATTTGTCCATTTCTTCTTCAGTTCGGCTGCTATGGGGATGGGATTTTAGCATATGAGGTTTTCGGCTGCTGAGGATTGGTTTGAGGTTTTTCTTCTTCTCTTCTGTGGGCTGTCTGGCGTTGGGGATCAGGACCATTAGAAAATAGGAGTTGGACGCTGCACTTTATATTTCTGTTATTGTTTTCTTACTAATGCATCCCTCGCTTGAGGGTACAGTGATCTGAACTTCTCAGAGTTCACATTGTTCTCATTAAAAGAATGTTTAATTTGAACTATCATTAAGAGTTCTCAGTTTAGTTTTACTATTTTGAACATTTAAATCTTGTTATTGTTCAATCGAATGTGATATTGTGGGATTCTAATCGCACTATAGCTTTTAGTGAACTGGGTGGATTTAAGTCGAATTTTACTGTTGGATCTTTCTTGTTTCAAGTCAAAGTAGTTTAAATCAAGCTTTATTTAGCCTCTCCGTGGATATGACCTGTTCTCACCATTTTGCTAGTTCATTTTTGCTACTTTAAATTTTGTGAGACATTTAGAGAAGGTGGGCTCGTGATATGTGCAAAGAACTCTAGACAACGGAAGTGCACAATCAACAATGTCGCGCGCTTCAGTTGGCATGTACCCAAGTCCTTCTTTTTGAAAATTCACTCTTAATCCTACATGGTGTCTAAGTTGTTTTTGCCTTTTACAAACCTAGACAGGGTATGATTTAAATCTTCAATCTTTTGAACTTTGCAAACAAGCTTGTTTTTCAATTCAGAAAGATCCTTTTCAAGTAAGACAATCTTTTCAAACAATGTTTCATTTGTCTCTTTTAATTCACTATTTGCAAGTTCAAGGCTAGGATTTTATCGGTGCTCTCATGATCATGAACCATGCGTTCAACCTTTCCTTTTAGACCTCTGTTTTCACTTTTTAACTTCTTGTATTTTTCATACAAGTTCTCATATGCAATTTCCCATTGGTCATTGGAAATAGAGATGATTTCGAAATTTACCTCGCTTGATTCTTCTTCTTGAGCCATCAAGCAAACACTAGGCTTGTTGTTTTCTTCTTCACTTGAAGTCCCCTCTTCCTCATCGCTCCATGTTGCGATCATAGCCTTGGCTTCCTTCTTGTATCTTTCTTGAATTTTCTGTGTAATTCTAGACACTCTCCTCTCATGTGTCTGGGCTTTTTACATTCATAGCAAATAATTTCTTCCTTCTTGCTCGACTCCCCCTTGCTTGGAGGGTTCTTCTTCATTTGCTTCTTGTAGTTCTGTGAGCCTCTTCTTCTTCCTTCCTGAAGAATTTTCTAACTTGACGTGTGATCATGGCGATGCAACCTTCAAGGCAAGTGTCTTCTTATTCTTTGATTCGTCTTCATTTCTCTTCATGTTAATTTCATAGGTCATTAGCGATCCTATGAGTTCTTCCAATGTTAGAGTTGTCAAATTTTTTGATTCCTCTATGACTGTAGCTTTGGTGTGCCATGCCGGTGGCAGTGACCTCAACACTTTCCTCACCGCTCAGTATTTGAATACTCCTTGCCAAGGCCTTTTAATCCATTCGTTATCTCAGTGAGGCGTGCGAACATTTCTGAAATGGTTTCATCTGACTTCATTTTAAACAGCTCATAGTCGTGCCCAACAGATTTGCTTTGGTCTCCTTAACTTTGGATGTTCCTTTATAGATTAGCTTCAGTTTGTCCCACATTTCTTTTCCTGAGGTGCACATAGAAACACGTGAATATTCATTGGGATGTAGCGCACATTGCATGATATTCATAGCATTGAAATTAATGCAAGATTTCTTGATTTGATCCTCTGTCCATTTTTCCTCGTCTCTGGGCAACGGATAAGGGCCTTTATCCACCACTTTCCACACCTCATACTCTTGAGATCTCAGGAAAACATACATCCTATTTTTCTAATAGGGGTAGTTTGTTCCATCAAAAATGGAGGGCGGTGGATAGAGTGTCCCTTTGGGATCAAACCTATATTTGCCATAACTATGATCTCTCAAGGTCATTAGACCACAAATAAATAGAGCCTTAGCTCTGATACCACTGAAAGCCCGATAGTATGGCAAACCAAGAGGGGGGTGAAATGAGTTTGCCCAATAATTAAATTGAGCAACACCCCAAATCGATTCCACAGCACAAAATAGTCCCAAAAGGAGCAATGATGGACAGTGGCACAACTTAGCACAGATTCAAGATGCAAACCACATGTCTAGGATAGCAAGACCAAGCCAGATCTATTGACGTACCAAAGAGATATCCAACAAACTCTAATAAAAGCAGAACAAGAAGGGGATAGAGGAAATGGATGAGCAAACCATTTTTAGGTGGTTCGACCTCACCCAAGTGAGATCTACGTCCACCCCTTCACAACTTGTGAAGGCTTCACTATCCTGGCCAAGGATCTACAACACACACACACAACACGGAGTGCCCCTGTACTCCAAAGATGCTCACACACACACTATAAATCTGATGTTAAGAGTGTTGATCTACACAGTAAGCTCAAGAAATAACGTATGCACAAATAAGGGATGCAAGATAGATGAAATCCTCCTTGTTAGACCATCAACGTTGTCGTAGGTTGTTCCCTTGCTTCCAGCTTGAGGCCTTCATAGCATCTTCACATTCCAGACCTCCCCCTTTGTGAATGTCCCATCAATCTTCCAGAAACTCCATGAATCTTCCAGCTTCGCTTCAGATCTTCAGGGATGCTTTCGTCCCAGCTCAGCCCCAACACTTCATGCCTTCAAATCTGCAAGATCAGAACAGAAGGGGCACAAAAAACAAGAAGATTCTCCATGGACGAGGAGGCTTAGATAATGGCGGAAGGGAGAGAGGTATAGCCTGAAAAAGGATGAGAATATTTCCCTTCTCTCACCCTCAAATGGTGAAAGAGTAAAGGTATTTATATGTGAGAACATTAGGGTTAGAGAATCTCACTCAAAGAGGCCGCACGTGAGAGCAAAAAGTAGCAACCGGCCGGAAGCGGTCGACCTTGACCATGGGGCGGTCCACCTCAACCAGACAGGACCAGAAAATCATCTCCCTGTGAAAAGCGGTCCACCGCTTTTCTATGGGGCGGTCCACCGCCAGACAGTCTGTGCAAGAACCCATTTCTGAGAAAAAACGGTGGAGAGCCTTGTTCTTCTTTGCATTCACTTTGAACCTGCTCAAAAAACTTTGCACAAGCTTTGCAAATCTCAAATATGGGTTAGTGATTATCATAGAAAAATTTGATGACAATTGGAGATGCGTATGTAAGGTTATGCTCAGTTTATTTACATGTATTGAAGGAAAAACACATGTTAACTAACAACCATTTTTGCCATCATCAAAATCCATGTCTGGGAGCTAACAGGATAAAATTTGGTAGCAAGATGATGAACATATGTTAGCCAATATCCTAGAATAAACTAATCAAGTATATCTAGTAAACTCAGCAAAATGCCAATCCAATTTGTCTGACCTGATGTTTATAAGATCATTATCTGCAGATGGCAATGCTTCTGGAAGCCTTGTGATATGCTACAACCATACTCATCAATATGCACCACAAAAGACAAGACATGTACTTTAAACTTCAATGGAAGCCTACCATTTGTCCTTCCTACTTAGGTGACAGTCATAGAGTGCAATGTACATAAAAATGGGCCATTACCAGGCCCTATCCAGCTATGAAACTAGGCCATGGTCTCCTATCTTTGGTCCAAGTCATCCAAGACCTACAAGAAAAATACAAATGCAACAAAGTGAAGTTCTCCTTTGCTTCACAGATCTAGTATGTCAAATTATACAAAGAAACAACAAGAACTCACGAAAGAAAAGTGTAAATGACAGCAATTTAATGCGAATAACACATACCCACATGTCCATTCATAACATCTTCCATTGTTTTGTGCTTTAGTAAGACATTAGTATGCCAATCAATCCATTTACTTTTATGTTGCATAGCAATTGTAGACATTCAGAAGGATGTTTTCAACAATATGGATCAAATATTCAGGTAAAGGTTTTTAAACCCATTTCCTAAACAGGTGATTCACACCACATATCAAATGTCCTTATGCAGTGGGCCCCATCTCATTTATCAGGCATTATAGATAGAATAGATGGCTTACTAACCTTAATAGGAGCAGTACATAACAAGGGTGAATATTCTCTTGAATTTTCTGCTTCACAGACTGAAGAACTATATAACTTAAGAATGCAACAGTACATCAACTGTGTAAACTATAAAATTTATTTTTCAATTGAAATGGGAACCTTTATAGAATAGTATATTTTCAATTTAATGTACTTGTCAAATATTGAATTAATGGAAGATTGGCAGAGATGCCAAATTTTATGGCAACAGCTTTGCCTGTTCAGGGTGGGAATTAATCCCCAACGCCTTTCAGAGCAAACTAACTGATGTTCAAGATATCATAAAAGAAACTCAGAAATGAAATTTCAGAATTTGGATTTATTCTTAGAAGAGGTTCATGTGAACAAATATTTGATGCTTGAAAGATCATGACACTGCAGAATGCAGAGTTTAATCCAAACACTAAATTGATATTCAGAAATGGTGAACATGAACTCAGAAATTCAACTCATTTCAGATTTTAAAGGATCAAAGAACAGAAATCTGAGAAATCTGAGCTATTTAATATAGGATCAGTCCTATGCACACGGTTAACAGAAACCCATGTTAGTGCCTAAGATACAGCTCTAATATATAGGATCAGTCCTATGCATGGTCCAGTGGTCAGGCCATCGACAAATGCCATTATCTGAAAGGCGCTCAACATAGTGACAAGCTACTACAGGAGAGTATTTAATTGATAATCTTTTAATATATGATCTCCTTTCTTATGCTTGGTATGCTGATTTATGCTTTCCAAAGAATGTTATTTATTTATATCAATATGTCGTTGATTCTCCACTTGTCCATAAATGACCGTAGAAGAAAAAATTTGAATAAAATAGCTGGATCATATTAGGTGGAAAAGGTAGGGAAGTTGGTATGGTTGTGATGCTTATTGTCCATATAAAGGCCTTCCACCTGTTATGTTTTCTACCCTTTGATGGGTAGTCTTTCGATGTGTTCTATTGTTTTTAACTATTTTGGTGGACTGGTGTTTCTGTACTAGTCCTATTGTTTCTTTTACTTTGTGTCAATTGGGTTAGCTAGTGTGCTTTATGTTTAATTATAGCTTAAGTACATCTATTGTTAGCACGTTTTGCTTTAGCAGTTCTTCGATGAATGTTGCCAGTGAGACCCTTCGTGGTTGAGATCTCTATTCTCTCTCTTTAGTTTTCGATTGTTATTTTTGGGAGATCCCTGCTGAGTCTGTGACTTGTCGAGGCTCACTTCTCTACAGTGTTCTTCAGGTGCCAGCGGTGTGTTTGGCTTGTAGTGGTGTCGTGACGATTTGTACCGTCAGCAATTGAGTTGTAGTTGTTGTGGTGTGAGTTTTGCTCTCTCGGGCTATGTTCCAGGTAGTTGTATTTTTCTCTTAGATATGTAATAATGTATTGGGACAGTGTAATTGGTTGTGAATGAGTATGAATACATGTACTTTCTTGTATATTATACTCTTATGGTTGTCTTTTATATTCTTACTGGACACGGGTGTGAATTCTCTGGCGAGACTTTGGTCTATTCGCGAGAGGTGAGTCTGGATATAGAATCTTATTGGACATAAATATTTAGGGTTGCTACACGCTTTCTCTCTCGGTGCAAGCTGAGCAACTAAGGAACGAGGCTGTAGACGCGATTTGGCTCATCCCCACGTGGTTCTTTGGCCCATTAAGCCTCGTTTGACCGTTTGTTGACCTGCCTCGGATGCCATGTAGACGGCAGCATTGATGACCTCCGACTACTGGTTGGCGGCAAGCCCCCTTGACATTAACCCATACAGAGTCCACATCCTGGACGTCTGCATGCGGTTGGCGGCAGGATCGCTGGACGTTAACCTGGTTTACCTGGTCTGCGCACAACCCCGAGAATATAGCCCACTTGCGTCTTTCTCTCGCCCATGCACCGCATGGGGCCGTTCCCACGGGCATATGGGCCACCTTGGCACCCCCTTGACTCAGTAAAAAGCCTACTTGGCCTCCCCCCATTGTTTGGAGCTTTAATACATGGATTGCCATGTGTGCAAGTGTGTTTCTTCACACTTAGCATCCTAGGCATTCTAACCCCGAGCTCCACTGTCTATATAACCTTCTCTTGAGCCCTCTGAGAAAGGGGAGGGAGGCTGGACGTCCACATATTGCCACTTTGAGAGAGGAGAGAAAAAATCAAACCCTACCTTCAAACACTCATCTTCTTCTTCCTCTCTCAACACTTGGGACGTTCAGGAGGCTTCTTTTGGAGCTGGAGGAGCCTTGCAGGAAGCTACATCGCCTGCAAACGAGGATCAACTCCCCCTCTTCCTCTCTTTCACTTCTTCTTTCCTTAATAGTTGCATGTTGCACACACCTTTCCATACACTCTAGGCACGTAGGTCACTTCCCTACACACCTAGAAAGGGGTTTCCCAACCAAAACGGAGGGAAGAAGGGTGGTCATAGCACTTGGCCACCCCTCTTCTCAAGTCCGCAACCGGTACGGGACTCATCTTTTGGCTGTCTCTCTTTTGTTTTGAGCATTTATTACTCTTCCTTTAGACTTATAGAGTGTCTCTTTGTGGCAGGAACAACTTGCAGAAGACCGCGGAGCTCTTCTCCTTTGGTCGGCTGAAGGAGGAGAAGTTGAAGCCCCGTCTCCATCCGCTACGCGAGGCGACTGCACCGACGCGATTCCGTCATTCCTTGGACACAAGTAAGGTCCTGGCGATCACAAAACTCCCCCTCTTTCTTCTGGTTTTCCTTGTTTTCTCTTCAGTCAAACTAGTCAACCGAGGAGTCAACGGGGTCAACTAGAGATCCACTCATCGTCATCGAAGGACGCCAGCGACGTTCGTCACTTCCAGAGGACTCCCTGACGCCCACGGTTGTCCGAGGAGCCACGGGAAACGGATCGTCCACAGAGGCAGCAGGGACGTGCTTCAGTGACGACGACGAACTTTGACGGCGGCCAAGACAGGAACCTCCCCACTATGCGACGGCTCCTCCCAAGGCTGTTGGCGGTGGCGACATAGCCAGAGAGAGAGAGAGAGAGAGAGAGAGAGAGAGCAAAACGGAGCTCGAGCGAGGGAGGGAGGAAGAACAGAAGAAGAAGGCGAGGGAAGAAAGGAGGGGGGCGAGGGCTTGCGGAGGAGGGGGAGAAAAGGAGGAAGAGGAGGTGAGGCCCTTACCAGAAAAGGCCGACATCTTTTTCAGCTACAATAATAATATTTCTACATAAAGAAAAATATTTTAAAACACATTCTATACTAAATTGAAATAGGCAATTGGCCACCTTTTTCCTTAACTACTTGAAATTGGAAATCGTCTGCAATCTATATGCGTCGAGAACCAAGCCTTACCGAAATATAGAAATATCTTCTTCCGTCAACACAATCCGCAAATATTAATTATATATATACTAAAGCCTATCACACTTGTTTACTCGTTGTGTCTAATGTGCTTCTAGACTGAAAAGTTACAAACGATTTGTCTTGTACTTGACTAGTAGACCTATAGGAATGACCAGGTTGACGACTAATAGGAATGCGCCATGTAAGAAAAAAAAAGCTTATTGAACGACGAACCATGCGCAACCAGCTTCTTCAACAAGCCACGTCTATAAATATAGAAGGCACGCACCACAGGCTCAAGCTGCCGATGCTGAGCGCGAAAAGAGCTGAAGGATAAGCTGAGCCATCACTTTCCTTGCTAGAAAAGAGAGAGAGAGAGCCCAGGGTGGAAGAGAGAAAGGTAGAGTTAGAAAGCGCTTCCATAGTAACAAGCAGAGCTGAAACTTCATTTTCTTAAGGAAAATAGTTTTGTAACACTATTTGGTAACATCGTTTGGTAACATCACCATTAAAATTGTGCCACATCAGCAACTGAGTAAAAAATAAAATATCTCATAAATAATGAAGTTGTGGTGTACTTTGATTGGTGTGTTTTTAATGTGTTTACCAAATGATGTTACTAATCATTTTCCTTTTCTTAATCTTCTTTCGCTTTTTACTTGTTTCTTTTCGGACTTAACTCTAGATCATATTCTTCCTAGGTTTCCTCATATTTTTCCCGCTGCACCTTTTGAAAAACATATTTACATATATTAAATGAGTGCACACCACTCTTGTAAAAGAAGAGATTTCAGCGTTTTAATTTTCTCCAAGTCCTTGAGGTGAGTCGACACCATATCAACTAGCAGATGTATTATTGGTGAGTTGACACCGTATCAACAACTTAATAGTTTTTGATAAGCTGACATCGGATCAACAACTTTTGTATAGGTAGCTACGCCCGAGGTCCAACAGTAGATGGTGAGTTAACTACACTTGGAGCATATCTATAGATAAGCTCACCTAGCGTGAGAGTGGATGTAGGTTTACTTAGTAAACCAAAGGACATAAAAAAAATTTTGTGCAAGCATGTGGTTATGTGATTACATGTGCTTGGGCTAAACGCATAGCTGTTCACGTGAATTGGTTATAGTGCGGATCGAATTTAGTGTTAATTGCTTGAAATTATCATTTTTTATTTTAATACCCTATTCACCCCCTATAGGGTAAGTCATACACACCTTCAACTTGTTCTCCCTCTCCATCTCACCACTCAAACCCAAGCTCGAGCCATTATGGTCGTCCTCTCCTCACATTCAATAGCTGAGTCTAGGTCGACCAGTATCAGATTTAATTGTCAATTTTTTTTATGTATAATATTGATGTCCATGAACCAATATTTTTCTTGGGAGAAACTCTTGTTGCCCACTTAGGGGAGAGAGGGGGGTTTGGGGGTGTTAACCAACGGGAATTCCCATCGGTTATGGTTGCCCACATGGGGTACCAAAGGTTGCCAAACTTTGGGTGAATACAACTGCATGGGCGGTTGTCATCCGTGAGTCCCATGGGACTCTATATAGATCTCCTACGTGAGATGTTAAGAGTGATTTTTTGGTGTATTATCTTGCACTCTACACACACACACTCTCTCCCTCATTGTAGACTTCTCACAAGGGATATCACCATCGGATCCCTAAAATGTTTGGAGCGAGGAATCTACGAAGAAGACTCTAGTAGCCTTCTTTTCAATCCTACGAGTATCCGCTACGACAAGATACACC
Organism: Colocasia esculenta; assembly: GCA_014218235.1. Lineage (NCBI taxonomy): Eukaryota > Viridiplantae > Streptophyta > Magnoliopsida > Alismatales > Araceae > Colocasia > Colocasia esculenta. The sequence goes on along the minus strand of JACBKR010004436.1, from coordinate 13,252 downwards.
CCCAAATAAATTCTATCATTGGTATCAAAGCCTCAACGTTCCTCTCTCCACGATGTCGTCGGATGATCTCCATGGCAAGAACTTGCTGTAATGAATAAAGACGATTTTGAACTGACAGAGATTTCCACAGACGACGATGGGAATAGTGTGTTTGGCAGTGATCCGGCACCTACACAAGAGTCTATGGAGCTGGCTAGGTTTTGGCGACTGGTGACTGCAAAGGATTATATATGTTGCATCACTGCAAGCCTCTACTTCGTCGCATCCAAGCAATGTTTCTTCGCCCCGTTCAGGAGGACGATCCGGGCAGGGGAGCCCGAAGCACACCAGACAAGCGGGCTGTCCCCACCATGCCCACGTAGGTAGACGAGCAGGGTGCCGACCTTGCGCCCACATGGGCGTCTAGGTAGAGGTCCCACCCTGCCAATGCTGCTGGTAGGGATGGCTGGCTACGTGTGTCCAGGTGGGCGTGGCCGCGGGCACCCAAGCGGGCGCGGACGCAGGCACAGGCGGGGTGTTCCCACCACGCTGAGACCGATGCAGGCGGGGCACTCCAACGAGGGGCCGACCCCGCGCATAGACCCACGTGTCGGCGTGGACTTTTCCCGTTGTAGCTAGGGGGCTGCTAGGCACATGGGTATGGGCCCCCCTATGCATGTTCTTCTTCCATGGCCATTGGGGGCATTTTGTGGGGCACCCTCTGCCGTACAACCATCTATCGGACGGGGCGGCATACAACTTTGTGGTGTCTGACATAGAGTTCCCAGGCGCACCTTTTTGGCGGAGTAGGCCCGCATGCGAGCATCGGCCCATCGACATCGTGATCTTGCCTGCTTTGCAAGACATCTACATGCTCCTGTGGAGTTGTCGAGTGAACCCCATGGTCGAGCCCGACTTAGCCGCATTCTAGACGTGGACCGGCAGGGAATGATTTCCTAGTCTCTCGTCGCCACTATAATGGCAATTTGGCAATACGACGAGTCCGACATCGCATGCGGAATGTTCCCCAGTGTCGTGCTATGACTCGGGTTGCCTCCATAGGCTGGCCTTTGCTTTTATGATGATGTCACTATTTTAACTATGACTTTATGTTTCTTCAGATCATTATAAGCATCATACTTATGAGTTTGTCCTGCAATAAACTATTTATTATTAGTTAATCATCTTATAAGTTTACTCTGCACTTTATGTTCTAGCGGTCAGTGTATGATCCGATTATCAAATCATGTTTTTGCTTTATCCCTGAAAGGGTGTTTTTAGACATGATTAGGGTTGCTATATTATTGGTATATTCATTGTTAGCATAAAGATGCTATTAAATCGAGAGATGTTAGTTCCTCTCCCTTTAAATTATTTGATCAAATTACTCTAATAATATTAAACATTCTTATATAATTGAGAGATGATTGTGGGACTCTAGTCTACTTTCGATCTTAGTATATGGAGAAATGTTTAATATTATAGTGTAGATTTTTGGATCAAATAGACTGATGTGTAGAATTGTCAACTTAGCGTTCTCTTTGTTATCTTAATGTAGTGATTCAACAATGGCCACAAGAATATTATTGCTGACTTAACGAAGGGGATAAATTAGATGGCATAACTATGACATTGTCATCGAAAGATCCAATATCTCTTAAATGAACAAGAGGTACTTGACCACACTAACTACCCCCCCCCCCCCCCCTTGAAGAAGGCAACACTGCTCAACACTGTGAGATCAAGAGGCCTATAAGTCATGGTTCAACAAAGATTGCAGCACATGTTTACACTATTAACCAGCATGTAGGATGATCTGCTTGGAGAGTTTGATAAGTTTATGATTGCCAAAGAAATGTGGGATCATCAGTTGAAGTTACTTTTGGAGGAACCTCTACCATGAGGTTAAGGGCTCTAGGTTTAAATTTTGAGACCCTCCAAAAGGATCCCCGCTGGAATATGACCGAGCATCTTAGGGTGATGTCAAGCATGATCCGCGACTTGAAGTCTGCAGGTCACAATCTCCAATGAGTAGTAGGTGTAGGCAGTAAAGAATCATTACTAGACTCTTAGACTCACATGAAAACAATCCTCCTCACTATGAGAGTATTAAGAATTTTTTGATATCTCTCACCATGGGAGTTAGAGGCTGAGTGTGAGGAAGCTATGTGCGCCATGCACTTGTCGCCCAGGGAGATAGTCAATAGGGAAAGAAGGCTCCAAGGAAGAATTCAAGAGGAAAATATAGAAGGCTGCATCCACTCAAAGGCGAGGCAGACACCAAAACGCCAAAGAGGAAAGCGGGGTGGAAAGAGAGATAAGATGAAGGCCAAATTCTATAATTGTGGTCAACTGGGACATCGCTCATGAATGCACCTGAGACGAAAATAGGTATTCCAATTTTTTTGCTCTCCAATTGTGCATGTTTGTTCGCATATTCTAGTTGCTCGAACAAATCCTGAATGGATAGTGGATTCAAGAGCGACTAAGCACATAACGAGGGATCGAGCTGGGTTCATGGATTATCACCGAATCTCAGTAGGATCGCAAATAGTATATATGGGAAATGGATCCAACGAAGAAGTCCTTGGAGTTTGTGTGTATCAACTCAGACTGCAGACTGGACGAGTCTCCATGAAGTACTCTATCCGCCTAGAATTCATCATAATCTACTATCGGTCTTGTCATTATTAGCATTAGGCTTCTCTCTTTTCTTTTCTAGTAGCTAAGTGACATTTGTTTGAACAATGTTATATGGTCATGCTTTATTATGGATGGTTTGTTTAAGTTAGATTTGGTTAATCATTTGTCCCCTGTGTCATATGTGGTAACTACTGAGAATGACTTGATTCTAAAATTTAATGTGCTCGGCTAGGACAAATAGGACAAGATAGAATGACAAGGTAATAAGGCTTACTAGGCTCACTCGCTAAAGTTAATCTTATTGTGTGTGAATCATGTTTGCCCGATATAAAGCATGTCACAAGCCATTCGAAAAGGCTAAAAGAGCCACTGAGCTCTACAATTAATCCACTCCGACATTTGCAGACCAATAGTGTTAAGACCGTCAAGAGGCTTCCCTATTTCCTCACAAATTTATAGATCATTATTCGTGATATGGATATGTCTATCTAATCGCTCACATTATGAAATGTTAGATTGTTTCAACACTTCTTAGCAGAGGTTCAGAATCAATTAGGCAAAACCATAAAATTCTCGGACAGATCGATGACGTGAATATCTTTCCGATGAGTTCAAATTTTATGTGAAAAAAAAGGAATACCAAACAATTAACTATTTCATATACAGGACAACAAACGGTGTTACTGAAAGACGAAATAGAACATTGTTAGATTGTTAGGTCGATGAAGGTGCAAGCCAACCTTTCAATATCTTTTTGGGGAGGATGCTATTATGACTGTGGCCTGCATCCTTAACCGCACACCTTCACAGTCAGTTCTTTCCACCCGTTATTAGTTATGGCGTGATGAAAAACCAAATTTAGATAATCTACGCTCATGGGGTCAACAGATTATGTCCATGATATTCTCACAGGTTGGAAAAACTTGGCCCTAAAGCTAGAAAGTTTATCTTTATAGATACCTGAAAGCTCTAGGGTTATGTCATGTACTGACAACATCCAAATGGAGGAATGATAAAAAAAGACATCTGAGATGTGTTTTCTTAGAAACAAAATTTTCTAGTATTGACGACACTGGGAAGAGTCATGATCTCAATGAGTGGATGGCCCTAATGATGTCCTACCATCTTCCAGCGAAGGGAGAAAATTAGTCCTAACCGAGAGGCCGCCAGAGATAGTAGAGATGGTCATGAAGATAGTGGAGTTATGTGTCTAGTGGGAGCACACCACTAGAAGAACAACAGACGCCAAATATGTCGTAGCAAGCATAGGCACATACCTGCTCGTCGATTTGAGATTGAAGAGGAATCTCTTTTTGCCAGGTTGGTGATGAAGATGAGCCTACTTTTGTTAATATGTATTTATCGTCTGCTAGTATAAAGAGTGGGAGGAAGCAATACAATATGAAATGGACTCTATGAATAAGAATCAGCTCGGGGAATTATTCGATTCCCTCTAGGGCGTAAGGGTATTGGAAACAAATAGATTTTCAAAGTCAAACGCAAAGCGGATGGATCGATCGAAAAATATAAAGCACGACTTTTGGTGAAGGGATTCAAAAGGAGAGTATAGACTTCGATGAGACATTCTCCCCAGTGGTGAGATTCACATCGGTTCACCTAATTCTAGCTATTGTTGCACATTTAGACTTGAAACTTTTTCATACATTAAAAACAATATTTTTCAATGGAGAACTAGACGAAGAAATTAATATAATTTAACCAGAAGGTCTTGAGGAAAGGGACAAGAGCGCAAAGTTGGTCGTCTCAAACATTTTATTTATGGCCTCAAACAATCATCTAGACAGTGACATTTTAGATTTATAAAAACAATTTCTATTGATTTTGAGATGATTGAAAGAAGACTACTGTGTATCTTAATGTATAGCGGAAAAGATCATTATTTTGTCGTTATATGTTGACGATATTTTATTAGCTGAAAATGACATAGAATCTATCGAAGCCACTCAAAAATGTAACTACAAGAAAATTATGATTTAGCGACGGATTTAGGGGCGGAAATTTAACAGTCGCTATTCCGTCGCTAATCAGTGACAAATTAAGACAACCTACTTTCCGCCGCTAAATTAAAATTTAACGTGGATTAACGACGGCATGAGTTCCTCGCTGTATCTGGCGTTATTTAGCGACAGAAGTTTTTCTATTCCGCGTGAGTAATAGAGATAGTTTTATATAAAATTTATCTTTATAAGATACCCTGGGACATAGTTCCTCGGGGTTGGGTGGAAGAGTTTGGTCGCTAGCGACGGATCAGCGACAATATGATTTCTGTCGCCAAATAATGTATATATTATCCAACGCCATTTAGTGATTGATTAGGGCTAAAAAATTTATGGTCATTAATTAGCGACGGCTATTATTTGTTACTTTATATTATTAACAAATATACATGTATAAAAAGATTATATAAAATACAATCTTATATTTATTAAAGTATATTTTATATATCATATGTTATGATTATTTAATATTGTGTACCTAATCATCTGGATATTAATCAACTAAAATTCAACGGTTAGAATTTTGATTAAATTGTTGATCAATATCTCTTAATTAAATTGTTATATATTTAGAGTAAATCCAACTATATAGATCTTGATTAATAGTGTCAGATCTTAATTAGATATAAATCGATTTTGAATCTAATTAATTGTTAGATCTTGATCAACTTAAATACACAGTTATAATTCATTAGATCTAGATTAAATATAATAAATAGATCTTGATTAAATTGTTACGAGCAAATACAACTAATAAGATATACATAGATGAAGAATGGATTTTAATATCGAAATTTTTAGATTATGATCAAATATCAGATGTAAATTAAATTTTAAATTCGAATAAAATTTAACAATCAGATTTTGATCAAATGTAGATTGACAGTGAACACAACCGTCGTCTCTCTCTCTCTCTCTCGCGCGCGCCCCTCATCGCAGCAGCCTGCCCCCCTCCTATTACACATCATTACATATTTTTTGTTCTTTTGAATTCTTTGATTATTCGTTCTGTCTTTTTTAAAGTACATTGTGAGTATGCTCGTAGCATATCACAAGGCTTCCAGAAGCATTGCCATCTGCAGATAATGATCTTTATAAACATCAGGTCAGTCAAATCGGATTGGTATTTTGCTGAGTTTACTAGATATACTTGATTGGTTTATTCTAAGATATTGGCTAACATTTGTTCATCATCCTGCTACCAAATTTTATCCCTTATTTTCTATTTTCCTATTCATATCTATGGGTCTGTTTCTTCTGAACCATTGTGATGATGTTGGAAGTTTCTTTTGCAAAAGAATTTTCGGCAGTCACTTCAGTACTTTGTTAGAATTTCATTTTTCATATTTGTCTTACAAGCTTAGATCATTTTTGGTTACCTGTCTGGGCCCTTAGATCATTTTTAAGATGCACAATTTTGAATTGTCTAAAAGCTGGGACCTCTGTCTACATTTAAATGCACAATTCTTGCAACCTTTTAGCTTGTAATGAACGATAATGTCTCTTTCAGGTGGAAGAGCAATATTAGGAGGTGGCAAGAGTTGGAGTTTGCTAGCCTGTTGGTGGAGCTACTTCTGGGAGCCTTGGTTCCCCGTCAGAGGTTTTGGTAAGTATTATACAACTTATTATGGATGTAAGCATGTAACTCATAAATGATGGCTGATTTCAGATCATTGGATACGTTCTACCTCACACCCAATATAATAATTAGGAAGATGGGTAAACTAAGAAATTTTCTATATTTGAAGTTCATAGGTTTCATATTATAATATAATAAAGTGTTAGAGTTTGAAGGTTCATTAATCTATCAGTTTGAGAGTTACACATGTCCAAAAATAAAATTAAGTGTTTCTTCATGGTGTAGACAATTTCAACATGTGGAGAAAGTCAAATTAAATATGTGGGAGCTAACGAAGTCTAAATCGAACTCTCAATTAGGATTTGGGGGGGATGGAGACATTTAGATTTAAGTTTATAGTTCGTTAATGTAAAATGATCTCTTATTTATTCTTCAGTTTCATACATGTCTAATAATTATTTTTTGCTTTTGGAGATCAGACTAGTAGTGATGCAAATGACGATGACCACGAGACTCATCATGCACACGATTAGGAGTCTCGTGATTTGACTTATCTATTTTTATCTTCTTCATTATCTATGCAAATACTTTTGTGACTTGTTGGTAAACATTTAATATATTTGAATTAGTGTGAAATGTTTAAATTTTAAAGAATTACTTATAGGATTGTGTTATGTTTGAATGGTGATTGTGGTATATTTATTTTTTAGTGAATTGTCATATGAAAATGTATATAGGTGCAAAATTGTATATTTTTAAATATATATTTTTTTTAATTTTTTATTCATTTAGCAACAGAATAGCGACAGAATAGAGACGACAAGGGTATATTCTTTATCGCCTGCTGCCAATATCAATTAGCGATGGAGTTCCAACAAATGGTATCTGTCGCTAAAAGAATGGTCAATTTTTGTCGCTAGTCCGTCATTAAATTAGCGACAGAAGATTACCTGCCACTGATATTAGCCATCGCAAAAATAGTGAACAGTTGTGGCGACACTGCTAATTCGTCGCTAATTAACTACAGAGTAGTGATTGAAGTTTATCCATAGCTAATTAGCATCCAATATATGGCGACGGGTCATTTCTTTTGCTAACCTGTCACTATTCCATTGCTAAGGAGTCTAGCGACGGAATAGCGACGGATTAGTAACAGAATGAGTACGTCGCTAAACTATCTTTTTCTTGTAGTGATGGTTGTCTTCTATCTTTGAGATAAAGGATATGGGTGATGCAAATTATGTGCTAAGAATAAAAATCATGAGAGATCAGTTGAAAAAATTTATGTGTTTGTCACAGGAGACTTACATAAATAAAATTAATCTTGAGCGATTCTGGATGTATTATTACAAACCCAATGATACTCCAATTGATAAGAGTTGTATTTTAAGTATCAGTCAATGTCCACAAACTAATAAGGAAAAGAATGAAATGTCTAAAGTGTCATATGTCGCTGCAATAGGAAGCCTGATGTATGCCATGTTCAACTGCTCGAAGGGAATGCTAAATAAAGATAGATATGTTGGTATAATTACATGATCTCTTATGACATTGTAAGTATTTTATATTTTTTATGAAATAATTCTATTTCCTAGTAAGTTTTGTACTTCCTTAATTTATTAACAAATTTGGTTAATCTTTTCTTAGGTATTTTCAGAGAAGATGATGATGGATGCTTACAAAATTATGAAGATCATGTGGTTCTCACTTTGGATAGTTGTTGACAGTCTTTTTCTTTTTACATTTCTAAATAGAGTTGTGTATCTCAAATGCACTTTGAGTGCATATTATCATAACAATATGGATGTTATACTTTCACTTATGACTTGTATATTTTTGTCATTTGATATCATATTTTGTAATCTTCTATTGTCAAAAAATATTTTCATTGTATATTTAACATAAATTCGTATTTGTCATTAAATTTTATTTTTTAGAAAATTCTTTAAGAGGATTTGCCATTAAATTTTTAACAGGTTATATAGTGAACAAAAACCATTTTAAAAGATAATAGTTTGTATATGATGTTAGTATAGAAGGCAAAAAAAATTTCCTTCTCGTAATATATTTTGACAGCTTAGAAGGTAAAATCTTCTACCATCTAAAAGGAATAGATGACAAAAATATTTGCCTTCTATGTAGATCTTAAAGGGCAGAAATTAAAGCCTTCTAAAAAATAGACAACACAAACTTTTGTCATCTAATAGGTGCTAAACTGCCTTATATCACGACTTTATATGGCGCAAACAATTTGCCTTCTATAACTATCATTTTTTCCTTTTAAATTTTCGTCTTCTAAAATACATTTTCTACCTTCTATTTGAATAGAAGACAATCCAAAAGAAGGCAGAACATAATCCGCCTTCTTTCCGCCTTCTAATAGAACACAAGACAAATTTCTACACTTTAAAAGGCAAAAAAATACTGCCTTCTATCATTGGTTTTCTACTAGTGAGATGACTTAAGATTGAGAGGTTATAGCGATGCAGATTGGGCCGGTGAAAAAGATGAGCGTAATCCATCTCAGGCTATCACTACAAGAAAAAGCACTTTTAGAGACAGAGACCGAAAATTTCGGTCACAATTCGGTCACAAAATAGTGACTGAATTGTGACCGAAATTTTCAGTCCCAAAATATAGAGACCGAAAATTTCGGTCACTATGCAGTCCCTATTCTGAGACCGCATAGTGACTGAAATTTTCAGTCTCTATATTTTGGGACCGATTAAGTTCGGTCACAATTCGATCACAAAATAGTGACCGAATTGGGACCGAAATTGTCGATCTTTATATTTTTGGGACCGATTAGATTCGGTTACTATTCGGTCACTATTTTGTGACTGAATTGTGACCAAAATTTTCGGTCTCTATATTTTGGGACCGATTAAGTTCGATCACAATTTGGTCACACCGAATAGTGATTGAAATAATCAGTCTGTTTTGCGACCGATATATCAGTCTGTTTTGTCAACGGCTACGAGTAGCCGTTGATGTAACAGCTATATGTCAGCGGCTAATTTTAGCAGTTGAGTACATATGTTTTAGTACTTGTCAGCGGCTCTTGTTGTCCATTGAGATAAGTTAGACTTTTTTCAACGACTGCGTTTAGCCGTTGATGTAACAACTATATGTCAGTGGCTGGCGTTAGCGATCGACATATGTTTAGTTTTGTCAGCGGATTAAGCCGCTGACAAGTTAACATACTTAATTTGTCAACGACTTTTTGAGCCGCTGACATATATTTAATTTCTCATCTCTCTGCCCGCTCTCTCCTACCCTAGTCAGTTCTACCCTGACAACACCCTCCTGTAGATCAGTGGCAATTTAATTAGATGACTTTTAGATGCACAAGGTGTTTCGCCCCTACTGCCGTGGCAACCTGCTAACTCGTCGTCTGATGCTGCTATGTCACCAACCTATGTATACGTCCTTGTTCGATCACTGAGGATCGAAGAGGGACATTGACTATCATATATAATGGATATTTTAACATGCCATCTTCTTTTTGATCTACAGTTTTCAGACTACATCGACATGTATTTGACGCTCCATTTTTTGGCGATAAGAACCGACGAAGCGGCCTAGCTCTCCACTTGTGGTAGGAAGTTTTCCTTCTATGCGCACTGCGACGTCACCACTTTTCATGCAGTTTGATTATCTATCCAATCTAGATGCACCTAGATCTGCTTCCCATCTCCAAAAGTTTATCTTCGATATTGTCACACGTTGGTAATATTATGATACCAAATCAATATGGAGAACTCGTGGTGCAAATTAACTGGGGTTTGCACATGGCATTCGTCAATTTGCAAACTCCCAATAATCTTGAGCCATTTGGCAGTTGACCTGTCTTCAGTGGCATGACGCAGTCCTCGTCATCAGGGACACGTTCGTCACGTGCGTCCCCCTCCCGACATAGAGAGAGAAAAATAGGGGCACATTAATGTTGGATATGACATATTAAAAATTCCAATTTTGCCCCTGTCGTTTTCCCTCTTCCCCCTGTGCGATTCGACAGCTCCGCCCGCGCCAAACTTCATTGCCATTGCTGCTTCCCCTGTGCGATTGGAAGTCCTTCGACATCGGGAAAACCTCACCGTCGGCACCAAGTCTCTCTTCCCACTTCGCCGACCTTGGGCGTCACTTCTCCCCCGTGCGAAACTCCACCGCCATTGCTGCTTCCCCTATGCGATTAGAAGACCTTCGACGTCGGGAAGATCTTCGCCGTCGGCACCAAACTCTAACCCGTCAGTGTCGTCCTCCAACACGGACCCAGCTCGTGAGTCTCCCACAACTGGTATTCCCCGCAACTTCCACCCCCGTCGTCGCCTTAGCGCCAACTGGAAGGCCCCGCCCCACTCAGTATTCTCCACCCAAGTTTACCACCACCATCGTAGGTCTTAACCCCTATTGTTGTTAGGGTTCAAAGGGCCAATGGAGTCTAAGGCTGATAGCATTATGTCCTCATCTTCCCCTCCATGTGAGAACATTCCAATGGAGTCTAAGGCTGATAGCATTGTGTCCCCATCTTCCCCTCCATGTGAGAACATTCTAAGGCCACCGGCATCCACCTTGCCACCTGCTTCAGTACCTCCACCAAAACAAAGGTCAAAACATTGTCTCAGAGTTCAATTTAACCTGTTGGAAGCTGAGCAAGGACGCGAATTGGAAGCTTCCAGGAAAAAGAGGGCTTGTGTGAGGTCAATCGAAAAATCAGGTGAGAATTCAGTGCATCTATTTATATACATATCTTTAGCACTATATTTGACATATATATATATATATATATATATATATATATATATATATATATCTTCAGCACACACAATGTAGAAACTCATCATACAATATTTTGTAGCTTAATTGAGTTATTTTTCTTTTGCCAGCAAAGAAAAGAGCAAAGAAAGGGCCAGTGCACCCACTAATTAGCCGATGTTCAATGAATAGCTACTGCAGTGATAGAGACTCTTTGGAATTTCAGCCATGTCATATATAATTAATGAGGAGAACCCCCTTTTTCCTATATGTAAATAATGTTCCAAGACGGGCATTCAACGTTAGTTTTTTAGAAGAAATAATTCTTGGATGGCAAGGGGAAGATCTATTCAAGTTTGGGAGGACAATTATTCCTTTCACAGCCGATGATGTCGCATTGATACTTGGAGTTCCTTCTGTCGGGCGAGTTGTGCCCATTAGCGGTCCAGTGCAAAAATCTGTTCTACATAGTCATTTCTCACATACTAAAAAGTTTGATAGAGAAGGTATTAAAAAATTGATTCATGGAATAATAAAGTCCAATGAGACGGATGACGTGGCTAATACTGTGCGGCTTTGGATTCTTCTTCTTTTGAGCACGTTTCTTGCACCAAGGACCAACTTTACATGTCCTCCACAAATGCTTCATTGCTTAGATGATCTAAATAGAGTTAAAGAGTTTGCATGGGCTGATGGTTTTCAGAAACTGATTCTAAACAAGATGGGCGATGCCCATGAGCCGCCATGAATAAGATATGTGGTGTGAAGACGCTTGCCAAGCGGAATTATAAATCAAATTTGGAGGGCAAGCGCTTTATTATGGGTGTTCTGCAGCCTTGTGTGTAAGTTAAACTTTTTTTTTGGTAAATCTATTTTAATATTATGTTGAGATGACTCCTAACATTCTTGTGCACAGGTTGGTTGTTGGAACACACAAGGCTGCAAAGACCAATTAATAAAATAGTTTTCCCCCACATCCTGCAGTGGGAAGGACCAAAAAAGAGAAAAGTCCAAGTTCGGGCCGAAAATCTTAAAACTGAGCAAGTATGATCCTGTTTCATTGTATTGCTGTTATAGTTTTATTTAATGCTCAATGTTTATGTAATGTGACTTTGCTTGATATTTTGTAGATTTTGTTAAGCTTGATTCTGTTGAACCACTTTATAGTTGTCCTTGTATTTTGGTGATAACAAAACTTATGATGATTTCAATTAGTATATCTTTGTTGATTAAATGTTATTGAATATTTTGTTTCATCTGTGTCGCATCAATCTTATAACAAAATGCTAAGTCTCTCATTGATGCAATATGGCGCACTAAATGATAAAATCGATGTTTAATCAATATACATCGATTTCAGTTTAAGTGCCAAATTAATAAGCACTACATCGATTTAGTTTTAATTGATTTTATAAGCGCTATAACGATATCTTTAGAAGCCATAACGATTCTTTAAGTAAATGCAACAATGTGCCAAGAAATCGGTCTCATAACGATTTCTTAAGTGACCGCAACGATTTGATAAGAAATCTGTCTCATAACAATTTGATAAGTGAGTGCACGATTTGCCCTCACATCTATTTGCCTTCGCAACGATTTGATAAGAAATCGGTCTCATAACGATTTGATAAGTGAGTGCAACGATTTGCCCTCACATCGATTTGCCTTCGCAACGATTTGATAAGAAATTGATCTCATAACGATTTCATAAGTGATCACATCGATTTCTTTATTGATCACAACGATTTCTTCAGGAGATCATAACGATTTGCTTGCATAACGATTTCATAAATGATCACATCGATTTGTTCAACGATTTGTTTACAAATGAGCAACGACTCTTCACATAACGATTTCATAAGTCATGCTCATAACGATTTCTTCATGGATTCTGTTCAAACACAGATTGCCTTTATATTTCAAATATGCTTGGCGCTTAAATGAAAAGTCAAATATCTTCTAACAAAAAGCTGCATGCATATTTCAGAGTCTTGTCAAATAGATATGAACTACTATTTTCAGAATGTTAGCAAAAACACAGTAGCATGCACTGATATCTTATAAACACTCTCTTATGCTAACACTCTCTTCTATGCTGACAGATCTCGAAGACCACCAGAGTCTGATTAAGACAAATGAAGAGAATGATCAGCAACGACTAGAAGAGCTCCAACGGATCTCTTCAACGGATCTATTCTAAAGCTGCTCATATAAAAGATGGAGCATTGCTGAAGAACAAAAAATAGAGCCTTCCTGAAAATCCTTCAAGGAGTGTACA
>JACBKR010004435.1:0-23942 GCA_014218235.1 Colocasia esculenta | reverse complement strand
AAGATATATCAATTAGATTATGTTCGTGAGTAGTTCGTTAATATATTCGAATTCATATTTAGACATATTTGAATATAATAAATATGATAAGATAAATAGATATATTTATTTTTATATAATTATTATTGAAGTATAAAATGTTTACAAGGACTTCAATATAAAAGACTAAATACTAATGATATATACACAAATCATGTAAATAATATATATATATACCCTAATTTTAATCAAATCATGAGAAAAACATAAACACAAAATTAGGTTTGTCAAGACCCCTAGGCACCAGAAGGGGGCATCTTCTTCCTCCCGATGAGGCCATATGTAGCTATAGATGCATGGTCGACCCAAATCGACGCGGCCAATAGGCATCACCGCTAATCACTGGAGACTCTAGTGACCACTACGATCCATCTGTCGATGTTGGGCAGAGGTCCCGGAGGTGGCAATGGCGGCAGCCACAGTGCAAAGTTGGAATGCCCCTCCTCGACGTTTCAGAAACCCTGACGGCGGTGCAAAGGCGCATCAGCTCTCCCCGGCGATGTCCGACGCCATTCGCGGTGCCGCCACCCCCCTCCAGTTGACCCAACCATTGCACCCCCACCTCCCCCTCCTCACTCACTGCACCTGCCGCCCACCCCACATTGTGTATCCCGTGGGCCATAGCCTCATATCGAATAGATGACTTTGTGCGGTGGAGTTAGTCTTTATAAAATAGATTCTTCAACCCTTAAGTCAAAGCATCTTTTCTAAGCTCTTGAGTTTGAACTTGAGCTCAAAATTTAATTTCGAATTTGACCTCGTTTATGTAAATGAATTGTTTAACGAGCCAAACTATAGTGTCAAAAATATTAAACGAGTGGAGTATGAGCTCATGGTGCAGATATTCGATGAGTATCGAGTTGAGTTCATACTCGTCAAAAGAACAAACGAGTGAGTTTGAATACAATACTACTCGACTCGATTTAGATCGTTTATAATATTAATTTTATATTTTATGTGTTTTTTTTTAAAGTAAAGAAATAAAAAAATAATTATACATATTTGTTTTACCAAATATTACGAGGGTTTTCATGCAGAAAAGTTTATGCATAAAAAGGGATTTCTCTTGAAAATAATTATACATATTTGTTTTACCAAATAAAAAATAATTATACATATTTGTTCTCCCCTATGCACGAAGCAAGTTTTACCCGGCTTGATGGAGACTTATGAGGGGCTTTGGCTTGTGTGCAACTTTAGACATGTCCGGCGCTAGGAAGGTGAAGATTAGGATGGACATTGATGTTGAAGTTTCTGGCAGCACATCTCCCACCATTAGGTGCCATCCATTTCTTTGTGACATTTTTGTCAACAGATTGTACAACGGAAGAGTGGACAGGGCACGCTCAAAATCCCAAGCGACCAATGTCTGAACTGGATAATACTCGTCTAGTCCGTCTCCTGAACCGTACTTCTCGTGAGAAAGCTGCCCGGGCAAGGCATCTACGTGAATGCCACGTTAAAAGGCCGGTCTCGGTTGCCCCTGGCTGGATCAGGATTAAAAGTCCATATATTATTCATATTTTACTCGACAGTCGAGAAATTGTCATTGAATAAAATCCGACGTATATATGTTGTTTAAACTCCAACGTGAAATATAATATCCTAGAAAAAGAGAGTTGGAAATATGTATCAGTAAATGCTTATCTTATGTGAAGTTAATGCCAAACTGAAAAATTAGAAATTTTAACCTGTTTCAAAACAAAAAATCTCACAAAAAGACAGACAGAAAAATACACTCCTTTTCAAAAGAGAAAAAAGAGAGAGAATATTCTCGCTCCATCGTCCCTCACTCTACGGATAATTTTAAGTGGAAATCAACTCCCGGTCCAAATCTTGACCTACTACTTATTTTTAGGTCCATTGACTCAAGTTTTTTGACATCTGGTCCATTAGAGGTGGATCTTTATTTTTAGATCCAAATTCCACCGTCAGTTAACTGACACCGTCTACCTGGCTACCTCCACCTCCGGCGACAAGGAGACCTTTGCCGTCAAGTCGGCCAAGCTTTCGCGCTCCTCTCCCCTGCAGAGGGAAGAAAGGATCTGGTCATCTGTCTGCAGCCCCCACGTCGTCTCCTGCTTCGGATCGGGCGTCACCGTCAAGCCCGATGGACGTGTCCTCTTCAATCTCTTCGTGGAGTACGTCCCCGGAGGCGATCTTGCGGAGGTCGTTAAGCGGCAAGGCGGTACTCAATGGGCTGGTGTACCTCCACGGCAGGAGCATCATCCACTGCGACGTCAATGCTAGTTATAGGTGCCCTGCAAGCCAATTCACGTGAGTGATGACACTTGTAATTATGTACAATATCTTTTGGTAATATTATAATGATATTTTCTCACTATATTCCATACGTATGCATACTGTGATGTCCATGGGTCTGTGCAATGGGAATTGGATCATGATGAGATCATGATAATGAGGCCGATCCTCTTAAACACAGATCCTAAATATTCCTAGTCATAGGTTACTCAAGAAGGACATTGAGATGACCGGAAAGACCGGTGTGCCATATACCTGTCCATATGATGGAAGCAGCTGGTCTCATAGCTGCTTGTGTGGAGACACTAGGGATATGGTGCAGGTGCTTATTGGAGAATGAGTTCACTGAATGATCCGTTCTCGAAATGCTATATGGTTAATGATACCTGATTGTCAGATAGAGATTCCGTAGTCTCAGTTGTGTAACTGGTCCTTAGACTTGAGACACCAAGATGTCTTGTTTAAGTACTCCATTCTTTGATACTAGATTTATATGTCTGGATGTTCCAGGTCTAGTATAGCCAGTCATTGGGAATGGTAGCCAACTTTACGAAGGCAATTATGTGTAAATAAAGGATCATCCACTCTCGGTATCGTGAGAGGAATATCTCATATTGTCTTACTCAGGCAAATCCCTGGCCAGGGTCAATTGGATTTAGTGAGAAGGAGTTCTCCGGGAGAATCCGATAAGAGTTTGACTTTAACAGATTCCATATAGACCTGACAACACCATGCCTAATATATGGTCTCTGGGATAATAGATGGATGAGGGACTACAGGTACACGGTAACTGTGGGCAGACAGGTCCAATGGATTTGATCACTCGTATCGTCTGGGGATTATGGCATAGTGGCCTAGTATGTTCATAATCGATGAGTTGAGTGAATTATTATGGAGATAATAATTCACTAAGCCAGAAGGACTTCTAACGAGTACAACTCACGGCCAGCTCGATATTGGGCCTAGAGGGTCACACACAAAAGGTGGATAACGCGATGAATAGAGGATTGGATAAAAGTTATCCAATAAGCCTTATTTAACCCATTATGGACCTATTGGGTAAGACCCAATAAGCCTTGATAAGGATCCATTAAGGGAGCATACTAGGATCATGCCACCTCACCCCTTCTGGAAGGAGGACACCTCATCATCATTAACCATCATTACATGATGAGGTGTCCCTGCGAGGTGTCCCTTGTCATGATTACATGATGAGGTGTCCTTGCAAGGTGTCCCTCTTGTCATCATGACATGGTAAGGTGTCCCTGCGTGGTGTCTCTTGTCATGATTACATGATGAGGTGTCCTTGCAAGGTGTCCCTCTTGTTATCATGACATGGTGAGGTGTCCCTGCAAGGTGTCCCTTGTCATGATTACATGATGAGGTGTCCTTGCAAGGTGTCCCTCTTGTCATCATGACATGGTGAGGTGTCCCTGTGATGTATCCCTTGTCATCATGACATGATGAGGTGTCCCTGATGAGGTGTCCTTTAGGCTCTCTATAAATAGAAGGGGTTCTCTTTGAAGTTTATGGGCTAGAGCTTGTGAAGAGAAACCACCTTCTTCATCCCCCCTTCCCAACTCTCCTACTGTGCTCTCCCTAAGCAAGAGGAGAACTAGGAGGGCCGAGCCCTCTTGTTGTTGCTGCTACTTGCTGTTGTTAGCTGTTGTGTGGCGTTGCACGACTAGGAGGAGTGGCACCACCGGTGTAGGAGGGGTCATCGTCATCACCGATCATCCACTGTGTGGATACCGCTAGAGGGAGTCTCGTGAGAGCTCCTTCAAACAAGGACTAGTTCTGCGCTTCAGGGGATATACGATCTCCCCTAGGTGAGATTGTCTCACGCCTTATTTGTATGTATGTTTACATGCACCGTACATCATAGCCCGATCAAGTACATAGATGGAAATCAATTTTTTATTTTACTTCCGCTGCGCATGTGATGCCCCAAGTCGATTTCTAATAGTCAAGGGCAACAACGTCCTCGTCGGCCAGGACGACGGCGTTGTGAAGCTCGCCGACCTCGGCTGTGCGGCGTGGATGGACGATGGCTGCCAGGGACGAGGGATCATCAGCGGGACTCCCCTATACATGGCGCCGGAGGTGGCCAGGGGGGAAGAGCAGGGGCCAGCAGCGGATATCTGGGCACTTGGTTGCACAGTCATCGAGATGGCCACTGGGTACCCATCGTGGCACGATGTCCAAGACCCAGTCACCGCCATCCACCGGATCGCCTTCTCCGAAGATGTGCCAGAGTTCCCCTGCAACCTCTCCGATGATGCCAGGGACTTCCTGGCGAGATGCCTGAGCAGGGACCCTAGGAAGCAGTGGTCGACGGAGGAACTGCTGAACCACTCCTTTCTGAAACGTTCCGGAGAATTCCCCAAGGAGTGCTCGCCCAAGAGCACTCTGGATCTGGCCTTCTGGGATTCATGGTCTGAGGAGGAGGAACGGGATGACCAAGACGAAGCCGAGACGGACGACCAGCGGCCAAGATCTACGCAGGAACATCTCCAACATCTGGTCAGCGGTGGTCTCCCTCCACTTCACCTGGCCGATGTGTAACGTCGTGAATTTTTCGGATCCATGGGGATCCTGTGTTTAGTGTTTGTGGTGGCCAGCGTGTGGCAATGTGGTGTGTTCCAGGTTTCTACGCAGGTTTTGGGGCTTACTGGGCCGGCTGTTTGGGCCCACAGTACCCCTTAGTTCACTGTCTGTGAATGCGACAAGGAGGGACATCACGTTCTGAATGCGGCAGTCCTGCATGTCGCGTTCCTGTTGCCGCCCAGAGGCACTGATCGTCTGCTGTGCACCGCGTGTCGCGCGCCAGGCGACCTGCAGACGTCAGCCCTAAGAAGGCGACACCCAGGTCCATCGCGATTTGGTCGCGATGAAGGGGTCGGTCACGTTCTTACCCGCAGTAAGCTCTTAAACCCTTGCTGGCCAGACAGAGCTGGGTATGCTCTGTTTGGCCAGGGGGAGAGGCTGTGCGGGCTTCTGGGGGCGACTTGGCGTTGGAACGAGGTTTTGGGCGTCTTCTCGCCACGAGGACCGTGCGTGGAGCAGGGGAAACGCCAAGGATTGTTGTTCTTCATGTTCTTCGAGAAGGTAGGGTGATTCCTCCAGTTTTTGGGCTGTGGATTGCATGTAGCAATCGTGTAAAGTGTTATTTGCTTAAATAACAATAGATATCATGCTAGGAACCTCATTAAAGCATGAAAAATGTGAATAAAGGGTGGTTTGCAAGGAGTGGGGTGGTAATTCGGAGGGAGTTCCCCGGATTAGGGTTCCTGCCTATGAAGGCGACAGAACCCCCTATCGCGTTTAGAACGCGACAGGCCGACCCATCACGTTCAGTTTATGAACGCGACATATCGGGGCGTCACGTTCTGAAGGCGACAGAGCCCTATGTCGCGATCTCAGCCGAGAGGTCAGTTTGTGCATGGTTTCAGCGGTGTGAATATCCGATTGTCGTTATTCGATGTGTATAGTAATGGTGAGCGGTGCATTGGCACTTGTGACGCTCCTAAAGCGTGTTGTTTCCGAGGCTAGCGTACTATTACGTATCTAGAGAGTGGCTTACGCGTTGGTGTGCTGTGCACGCGGTGTGTGTTGAGTTCACATGTTGCGGGCAGGCTGTACACGAGGTTGACATGAGATTTCACGTGATTTGTGCGGTGTGCACGTGGTTTTTGTGTGCGTGGCGAGTAGTACGTTGCCTACCATGGTTACCTCCTCATTTGGGTGCCCCAGGTTCTGTGTGAGCCAGGCTGTTAGCTCGGGGCTTGTCCCGGTACTTGTGTTGTACCGTCGAGGTCTGTGTCGTCTGTCTTGGACACCCTCACTCCGTTGTTTGAGTTGTACGTCCGGCTGAGGGAAAGATGACAGTAGGACAACAACTTTAGTTTGTGTTTGTCGCTTGTAGCGCGCTCTTAGTTGGGGGTACGGATACTAGTAGACTCACTGGTCCCCATCTAGTCTTGTTTCCCGTGCCTCACTCTAGGGAGCTCCGGCCAGAGTTCCTAAAGGTGCCAGGCATGGGCCTGTGGCTGTGTGGTCCATAGGTTGTGGTGTTGGTGGTTTCCACAGTTATTTGTTTTATTCTTGTGGAGAGGCAGCTGGACCTTCCGTTCATGGCTGCGAGGCTGAGATGTAGACCTGTGTAGTTTTGTCTGAGTCAGTAGTTGGTGTCGCGAACCAATCTACGTGGCTCGAGTGTGGCGGTCTCTACTTTAGCACGTACACGTGGTTGTGGTTTTCTATTTATTATTAATGTTATTTTATGTTGTCAGCGAACGGTAAGTGGTGTTTATAGCTTTAATAGTCTGTTAGCTTGTGCTTTACAAATTGCTAGCGTAGCCTTCTGTTTACGCACTTGTGTTGGTTTGCTCAGTTTTTGGGGGAGTTTCCCTACTGAGCCAGTGACTTGCGAGGCTCACCCCTACTCTCAACAGGTGAAGGAGAAGAGGAGGTTTAGCTACCGTCTTCCAGTTCAGAGCCGCATCGCGGCGGTGTTGGGCCAGCACTTCCAGCAGTATGTTCTGTTTCAGTTGTACCTCGGGGTATGCCTAGGCTCTTGTACTTTTCTTGGCTTTTGGTGAAATGTGGCTATGTAAATTCAGTATGAATATATGTGAATTTGTAAATCATATATGTGATTCAATGTGTTCCTTTCTGTTTCCACGGGCATGTGTGTGTTACCCCTTGCGAGGCTACGACTCGATCGCGGGAGGCGGACTCGGGTCAAGCTCATTATTGGATTAACGGTTTGAACAACGCAGTCTGTCAAATTGGTATTAGAGCAAGGTCCATGTAAATATGAAGGAACCGGGAAGTTATATAGCCTTATTTCTACACTAGTCCACTACTGGTAGCTGACCCTGGTTTTGTAATGATTTTTTGTTTGTTTATGGTTGGAATGTTGTTTGTACAGGAATTTGAAATGGCCGATAGAAGGGATTGAGTGGTGGAGGAGATGAGCCTGAGGAGTCGACTCAGCGCATGATAGAAAGGATTTGGGAGAGTCTGATAGATATTCGGGTGAGACTGGACAGCAGGCACCAGTACCACTAGCAGTAGTACCACCTGTTGTCGGAGGAGCAGTACCCGAGGCACCCGTTCCACCACCGCGGGTGTGGAGGTACCTTTTGCGGCACCAGTACCACCACCACCAGCAGCGAGGATAGTAGAGGAACCAGTGATGCAAGTTGAGAAGTTTTGAGGTTCCAGCCGCCTACTTATACAGAAGGACCGAATCCAGATGTAGCTGAGCATTGGATTCATGAGATTGAGTGGGTTTTTGTGACGATGAGATGTCCGCCAACTGATAGAGTTGTGTTAGCTTTGTATCAGTGAGAGGTTTTGCTAAGGAGTGGTGGCGCTTGAAGATGCAGACCACTTTCGCAGGCAGAGCAGAGGAGACAATTACTTGCCGGAATTTCTTGAGGTATTTAATGATACTTTCTTTCCATTCAAGTGCAGCAGGCAATGAGAGAGTAATTCCGGACACTTCAGCAAGGAATTCTTCAGTTTTAGAATATCCAATTCAATTTATGGCACTTAGTCATTATGCGCCTTATGTCGCATCGGATAATGATATGATGGTTGAATATTTTATCCGAGGTTTGAGAGTAGAATTACAGAATGCAGTGATACCACTTATGTGTAGAACAATAGAGGAGGCAGCCCAGAGAGCACCACACTTGAGAGATCTATTGGGACTCGTCAGGCAGGCGAGTCAGGTTCGGGTAGTTTTTGCGTACCCCAACAGTCAGCAGGAGTTAGTAAAGGAAAAGCACCAGCGGGACCATCTTCTCAGGTTTGGCAAGTGGGGTCAGAAATTGAAGAAAATATTCAGAGGTCGAGGAGGAGGTCGCCAACAGTTCCAGCAGGGGCATGGCTATAGGCCAGAGGTGGAGGAAACTTAGCAGAGTATCGCCAGACATCCCACACTTCCACCAGACTATCGATGTTATAATTGTGATCAGACGGGGCATTTGATCCGCAATTGCCCATATCCTAGAATATGGATATGGAATAGGTGTTTAGCAGCAGCAGCAACCCCAGCAGCCACCAACAGGGCGAGGTAGAGGTGTACCGCGCAGCGAGGTAGGGGTCGGGTTATGGCTATCACCCGAGCCCAGGTAGAGACATCAAATCTAATAGAAGTATAATACGCTTTACAATTTCTCAGCAAGATTTCTATTTGATTCGGGTGCATCTCATTCTTTTATTTCCGAAGAATTTCTGGATTGTATGGCTCATCCTTTAGAGGAAAAGAGGTGTGAATTGGTAGTAGAGGTTCCCTCGGATCAGTTTATGCTCACCACGTGTTATATAGATGAAGCCCCTATTGTGGTCCAGGGGAATCAGATGCCGGTCAGGTTATATGCTTTGCAGTTAAGTGATTATGATATCATTTTGGGTATGGATTGACTTGAGGCCTATGGAGCCATGGTTGATTGCAGAAAGAAAAGAATCAGATTTTGTCACCCAAGTGGAGCAGTGTTTTGAATATCAAGGTATGCCTTTTTATACCTCCAAGTTTATAATTTCTGCAATTAGAGCTAGAAAGCTGTTAAGTGCAGGGTGTGTGTCATACTTAGCTTCTGTAAGTTAATGGAAATTGGAAAGCCACTAGAGGCAGTCCCCGTGGTTAGGGAATTTGCATATTTATTCCCAGATGATTTGCCAGGCTTGGCACCTCATAGGGAGGTAGATTTTACTATTGATTGCTGCCAGGTACGATGCCAATCTCTAAGGCACCGTACAGGATGGCGCCGGCAGAGCTTAAAATTAAAGAAGCAGTTGCAAGAATGTTGGAGAAGGGGTTTTATCAGGCCGAGTCACTCCCCGTGGGGAGCTCCAGTACTATTCGTTAGAAAAAAGGATGGCAGTTTCCAAATGTGCATTGATTATAGAAAGTTAAATGATGTCACCATAAAGAATAAATATCCATTACGGAGAATTGATGATCTGTTTGACCAGTTACAATCAGCTAAGGTGTTTTCTAAAATTGATTTGAGGTCAGGTTATCATCAGTTGAGGATCATGGAGAAGATATTGATAAAACAGCCTTTAGAACCAGATATGGTCATTATGAGTTTGTGGTTATGCCATTTGGGCTAACCAATGCTCCAACAATGTTTATGGATCTGATGAATAGAATTTTCCATCCATATCTAGATCAATTTGTTATGGTCTTTATAGATGATATTCTGATATATTTAGCATCTGTGGAAGAGCATGCAATGCATTTGAGATTAGTTTTGCAGCTTTTGCGGGATAATCAGTTATATGCTAAATTCAGTAAATGTGAATTTTGGCTGAAAGAAACTGAATTTTTGGGGCATGTGATTTCAGCCGAGGGTGTGGCAGTTGATCCCAGCAAAGTGGAAGCAGTTATGAAGTGGGAAGTACCAAAAACAATCAGAGAAATTAGAATTTTCTAGGTCTAGCTGGGTATTACAGACGGTTTATAAAAATGTCTCCAGAATTGCAGCACCATGACTAGATTGACCAGGAAAGGTGTGCCATTTGTATGGTCAGGTGAATGTCAGAAAAGTTTCATGGAATTAAAAAAAAGACTTACCGCAGCACCGATACTAACATTACCAGTAGGCAGCAGTGGTTTTGTGATTTACACAGATGCGTCCAAGAGAGGACTTGGAGCAGTGCTTATGCAATATGGGAAAGTGATAGCTTATGCGTCCTGACAGTTAAAACCAGTAGAAGAAAATTACCCAGCTCCTAATTTGGAGTTAGCAGCAGTTGTATTTGCCTTAAAAATATGGATGTATTATCTATATGGTGAAGGTTTGAAATTTTTACAGATCATAAAAGTTTGAAATATATCTTCTCTCAGAAAGATTTAAATCTCCGTAAGCGAAGGTGGGTTGAATATCTGAAAGATTATGATTTCAGTTTGGCTTACCATCTGGGTAAGGCCAATGTGGTTGCTGATGCATTGAGTAGAAAGGCATATTTGAGTCTGATGATGATAAAAGAATGGAAATTGTATGAAGAAATAGCAGAAAATTCACTGTATGTCCCAAGTAGTCATCGGCGAGCAATGTTAGCCAATAGCGCTATAGAGCCATCATTATATTGCAAATTGTTGAAACTCAAAAAGTGGATGTAAATTTAGTAGAACTTGTAAGATGGAGGGAATTACTATTCATGATAATTGAGTGATCAGGCTCAGAGGTAGGTTATTTGTGCCAGCAGACAGAGAAGTGAAGCAGAGAGTATTAGAAGAAGCCCATAAATCCCGATACACGATTCACCCAGGTAGCACCAAAAGTATCAAGATCTGAAAAAGCATTTCTGAGGCCGCATATGAAAAGAGAAATAGCAGAGTTTGTTTCCAGGTGTGGAGTTTGTCAACAGATCAAAGCAGAGCATCAGAAACTTGGAGGTTTATTGCAGCCTTACCCATTCCACAGTGAAATGGGATGACATTGCTACGGACTTTGTGGCAAGGTTACCAAGAGCAGCTTCAGAACATAATGGAATATGGGTGTTTGTTTACAGATTGACCAAGGTCTGCAGATTGGTGGCAGTAAGCATGTCCTGGACTGTGGACAGGCTAGCAAGAATTTATGTTGACAAAATAGTTCCATTGCATGGTATCCCGAAGACTATTGTTTCTGACAGGGATCCTCGATTCACTTCTGATTTTTGAGAAGTTGCAAAGAGTTATCGACACAGAATTAAGATACAGTTCAGCCTATCACCCGCAGACAGATGGTCAGACAGAGAGGACTATTCAGACAATTGAAGATATGTTCCTTTGGGAGCATTATCTGGGCATGGTTGAATTTGCTTATAATAACAGTTATCACACCAGTATGAGATGGCACCATATGAGCACTATATGGAAGACCGTGCAGAACACCACTAAACTGGCATGAAGTGGGAGAAAGGCAAGTAGAGGTCCTGAGTTGTTACAGCAAAACTAAAGAAAGATCAAATTCATTAAGGAAAAGTTGTAAGCAGTCCAGAGCCGGCAAAATAGTTATGCAGATAATCGACGAAGGCCACTTCGATTTGAAGTTGGGGACTATGTTTTTCTGAGAGTTTCCCCTACTAAAGGTTTCTGAGATTTAGCAAGAAAGGAAAGTTGAGCCGGAGGTATGTGGGGCCTTCCAAGTGTTAGAAAGGATCGGGGAGACTGTTATAGAATTGAATTACCAGCAGATTTGGCAAATGCTCATAATATTTTTCATGTCTCCATGTTGAGAAGTACATTGAAGATCTGGCACAAATTGTTAGCTATCAGGGTGGTGATTTGAAACCAACATGTCTATGCAGAGTATCCAGTGCAAATCACAGGATGTAAGACACGAAAGTTAAGGAATAAAGAAATTGAGTTGGTAAAAGTCAGATGGGAGAACAGGCTAGGAGGGAGAATACCTGGGATTGGCCGAAGAAATGATTAAGTCGTATCCTTATCTGTTTGAGTAAGCCTTTAAGTCTTTTTAGATGATAGTACCTATTAATGTGTTAAAGTTTTGGATGCTTAAATTGTGTTGTGAATTTCGAGGTCGAAATTTCTTTTAGATGATAGTAATGTAACGTCGCAAATTTTTCAGATTCATGTGGATCCTGTGTTTAGTGTTTGTGGTGGCCACGTGTGGCCAATGTGGTGTGTTCTAGGTTTCTACACAGGTTTGGGGCTTACTGGGCTGGCTGTTTGGGCCCACAGTACCCCTCAGTTCATGTCTGTGAACAAACAAGGAGGAACGTCGTGTTCTGAACGTGATGGTCCTACATGTCGCGTTCCTGTTGGCGCCTAGAGGCACTGACCGTCTGCATGTGCGCCACGTGTCGCGTGCCGGGTGACCTATAGACGTCAGCCCTAAGAAGGCGACACCGAGGTCCGTCCCGATCTGGTCGCGACAGAGGGGTTGGTCGCGTTCTAACCGCAGCAAGCTCGTAAACTCTTGCTGGCCAGACAGAGCTTTGTCTCCTGTTTGGCAGGGGAGAGGCTGTGCGAGATTCTGGGGGCAACTTGGCGTTGGAACGAGGTTTTGGGCGTCTTCTCGCCGCCAAGGACCGTGCGTGGAGCGGGGGAAACGCCGGAGATTGCTCTTCTTCGTGTTGTTCGAGAAGGTAGGGTGATTCCTCCCGTTTTTTGGCTGTGGATTGCATGTAGCAGTCTTATAAAGTGTTATTTTCTTAAATACAATAGATATCATGCTAGGAACCTCATTAAAGCTGAAATACGTGAATTAAGGGTGGTTTGCAAGGAGTGGGGTGGTAATCCGGAGGGTGTTCCCCGGATTAGGTTTCCTGCCTGTGAAGGCGACGGAACCCCCTGTCGCGTTTAGAACGCGACAGGCCGACCGGTTGCGTTCAGTTTATGAATGCGACACATCGGGGCGTCGCGTTCTTAAGGCGACAGAGCCCTATGTCGTGACCTCAGTCGAGAGGTCAGTTTGTGCATGGTTTCAGCTGTGTGAATATCTGATTGTCGTTATTCGATGTGTATAGTAATGGCGAGCGGTGCATTAGCACTTGTGACGCTCTGGGAGCGTGTTGTTTCGAGGCTAGAGTACTGTTTATGTAGCTAGCGAGTGGCTTACGCGTTGGCGTGCTGTGCACGCGGTGTGTGTTGAGTTCACGTGTTGTGGGCAGGCTGTACACGAGGTTGACGTGAGATTTCACGTGATTTGTGCATTGTGCACGTGGTTTCTGTGTGCATGGCGAGTAGTACAACACCTGCCGTGGTTACCTCCTCAGTTGGGTGTCCAGGTTCTGTGTGAGCAGGCTGTTAGCTCGGGGCTTGTCCTGGTACTTGTGTTGTACCGTCGAGGTCTGTGTCGTCTGTCCTGGACACCCTCACTCCGTTGTTTGAGTTGTACGTCTGGCTGAGGGAAAGATGAACAGTAGGACAACGACTTGAGTTGTGTTTGTCGCTTGTAGCGCACTCATAGTGGGGGTACGGACACCAGTAGATGTCACTGGTCCCCAGCTAGCCCTGTTTCTAGTGCCTCACTCTAGGGAGCTCCGGCCAAAGTCCCTAGAGGTGCCAGGCATGGGTCTGTGGCTGTGTGGTCCACAGGTTTTGTGTTGGTTGGTTTCCATAGTTGTTTGTTTTGTTCTTGTGGAGCAGCAGCTGGACCTTCCGTCCGTGGCTGCGAGGCTGAGAGGTAGACCTGTGTAGTTTTGTCCGAGTCAGTAGTTGGTGTTGCGAACCAGTCTACGTGGCTCGAGTGTGGCGGTCTCTACTTTAGAACATACACGTGGTTGTGGTTTTCCGTTTATTTATTAATGTTATTTTACGTTGTCGGCGAACGGTAAGTGGTGTTTATAGCTTTAATAGTCTGTTAGCTTGTGCTATACAAATTACTAGCGTAGCCTTCTGTTTACGCACTTGTGTTGGTTTGCTTGATTTTTGCGGGAGTTTCCCTACTGAGCCAGTGACTTGTGAGACTCACCCCTACTCTCAACAGGTGAAGGAGAGGAGGAGGTTTTGCTACCGTCTTCCAATTCGGAGCCGCATCGCGGTGGCGTTGGGCCAGCACCTCCAGCAGTGTAGTTCTGTTTCAGTTGTACCTCGGGGTATGTCCCAGGCTCTTGTACTTTTCTTGACTTTTGTTGAAATGTGGCTATGTAAATTTAGTATGAATATATGTGAATTTGAAAATCATATATGTGATTCAATGTGTTCTTGTGTGTTTTCACGGACATATGTGTGTTACCCCTTGCGAGACTACGGCTCGATCGCGGGAGACGGACTCCAGTCAAGCTCGTTATTGGTTTAACGGGTTTGAGCAACGTAGTCCGTCACACGATGCATCTTGGGATGATTGCTGTTAGATTCCTATCAGGAACACACAAAGCTCGGGGCCATCAACTAGTGGCTCATCGTCGGTGGTTGCCACCGCGGAAACCCGCATCCCGGTTACCCTTCAATGGAGGTGTAACGGAAGGATGAAAACATAAAAGAAAATTTTAAATTACTTAAAATTAACTTTTCTGGTCAATGGACCTAAAAATAATGGAAAGTCAACAATGGACCTAATAAAAAAAAATCCTAATTTTAATATGACCATCCTCGAGATTAAAAGATGCGTCATCTGTTCAGCGCACATCGTATGTGCGCCCAGGAGTCTCACTCACTGGATGACCGATAATTTCATGCCACTTGCCTTAATTTGCAATCCCGCATACCACCCAATTAAACTGCACGGCCTCACCCAGTAAGCTATTTCCACACATATATAAGAAAGAGAAAGTATATAAACATGTCCGTTCGAGTTCTTGACATGGAAAATGCTTAAGCACGGTGCACCGGGTGCTTAGCACCTCTCTCTTGACATAAATACCACATCCTCTCGATGGGCTTGGGTTGCCTTTACATGCACCACCAATATCCAGGTTTAAGTTTGAGCTGGGGCAACTGCCACGGACCAGCTTTGGGGCCTGACACGGACTGCAATCCATCTTATGCCAAACTAATTGAGCAAGGTTTGATGTTGCCCACATATGGAGACCTCGAAGGGATGATTTAGTCTAAATCGGATATTAGAAAATAATAAAATGATCAAAACAAGCAAACAGACTTAGCGGTTCAGCATGCACGTTGACTGACGATGTGCGATGGGGAAAACATGAATGTTCAAATGATAGGCAAGAGTGTAAACAGATCGAGCTGGACTTGATCGTATAAGCAACAGAAGCAAACAAACAAGTAGAGCAACAGTTAAACACATAGAACCCAGTGATATATCCTAATTAAGTAATAGCCCTGAGATCTCACTTACTAGTCTGTAGGCAAAACACTCCAGTGCACAACACATACATAGATCTTCCTCTCTAAGAGAGAACAATATTATCTGAACTCAACCGGTCTTCTTCACATAGAGAAAACAACACATTAATTTGGTGTCGCAGCACCTAAATCTTCTCCATCAAGAGGGAAACAACTTGTAGCTCGCCGCTAACAAATCTTCCTCACACTAAGAGACAACTGGACATGCAAGCTGACACTCAATGAAGTAAAATATCATGGAAAATGTCTTCGACAGAGATGGCAACTGAAAAGCACAAGCCAAAGCGACTCAAGAAAGACGCAAATGAAATGCTCCTAGTCGATGGCTGAAGTTTAGTTATGAAGATGGAAGTAGAGAAGATTGGAAGGAGTGGAATGAATCACTCAATTTTCTTGGAATTAAGCTTCCTGATTATCTCGTGTGAGGCTTTCTCTCTTTCTCTTGTTTTTCTTTTCGTAAACTTGTGTTCTTTTTGTATGTGTATGTTTTTACTTTGAAGGCTTTAAGTCATATATAAACTTCCTCTTCTTGATGATTGTTGAAGTAGTTTCGGCCCATAGACGGACCCTGAAATTTTTACAGTGGGGTCACTCTTTTTAGAAAAATTTCCAACCAAACTAATTTAAAGGAAAATTTTAAACTCATCAATAGGGTTTTAAAAATCCAGTGGGGTCACATGACCCCACTGGTTTGTCTCTAGATCCGTCCCTGTTTCGGCCGGCCGTTCTTCCTAGCTGGTTTGAGGGTCTCAAAGCAACATCCAACATCTCTATATTTTTCTGATCTTCTTGAAAGGCATTCATATCTGTTGACATAGGAAGAAAGAGATTCTAACAAAAAGTATACAACTTTTAATTTGCAGACATTAGAAAAATCCTCCAGATATTTCTTGAGAGTTCATAGGCTTTTTACCTTCCCAAGTGCTAAAAAGAAAAGACATACAAAGCGTAAAAAATGTGATTTCAGATATTCGTGCACGAAATGGTCTTTCCCTTTGATGAATAGGGTATAATTAATTCATAATATCTCCTAAATTAATTCATGTGTTGTGATAATAAAATTCTTAATTATTGTAGTTTTGGTGATAACAAAATTGAGAATAAGTGATGATAACAAATCTAAGAATTATCATAGAAAATATAATATCTTTCAATGACAAAATTAAATGTGAAATCAAAATCACATGTATTGACAAAATGAAAAGACATATTTATGGAAAAAACAAAAATCAAGTCCTAGATAGATAAAAAATCCAAGTCCTAGACTGGAAGAACAAAAACAAGTCTCTAGATAGAAATTAAAAACAAGTCCCATGAGATAGAAGAAAACAAGTCTAAGGAAAAGGGAAAAAACAAGTCTTAGAAACAAGTTTCTTATAAGACTTAAATGGAAATTGAGTCTTAAGTACAAGAAAAAAAAAAGTCTTAGACTCACAAAAAAAAAAACAACGAATCTCATCTCAACAAGAAAATTGGGTCGTAGATATAAGGCCAAAAATGAGTCTTCAGGTTAGAGCTCAATCGAATCTCAAACTCACTAAAATCAAGTCTCAAGGTTGACTTTAAAA
This sequence comes from Colocasia esculenta, assembly GCA_014218235.1. Classification (NCBI taxonomy): domain Eukaryota; kingdom Viridiplantae; phylum Streptophyta; class Magnoliopsida; order Alismatales; family Araceae; genus Colocasia; species Colocasia esculenta. The sequence continues at coordinate 7,295 of JACBKR010004435.1, read as the reverse complement.
TCGAGTCTTAAAAAAAACAAGTCTTAGACTCAGTAAAAAAAGTCTTGATATAATCGAGTCTCAGAACTCAAGTGAAAAGTGAGTTAGAGTAAAAGTGAAAATCTAGTCTCAGATTCTAGAAAAAATCAAGTCTTAGACTTACAAGTAGAATTAACTTAAGTAAAAATTGAGTCTCAACTTAAATGAAAAATTGAGTCTCAGACACATTATAAGAAACCAAGTCACAAAAATAGAGAACATAAATGAGTATCACTTTAAGACTAAATCGACTCTAAAAAAAAAAGAGTCTTACTCTCAAGAATAAATCGGCTCTCAGAAAAAACAAGTCTTACTCTTAAGAGTAAATCGACTCTCAGAAAAATAAGGCTCACTTTGGGACTTAAATCGAGTCTTACTTTACAGAAGAAAATGTAGCGACCCTGGATACTTATGCCAATAAGGCTCCATATCCAGACCGCCTCCGCGAACGGACCGAAGTCTCGCAAGGGATATCTCATACAGGTGTCTAGTAAGAATATAAAAGACAATCACAAGACCATAATATGTAAGAAATTACATGCATTTATACTCATTTACAACAAATTACATTGTCCCAATACATTATTACATGTTCAAGAGAAAAGTTCAACTACCTGAGTCATATCCCGAAGGAGCAAAGCTCACACTACAACGACTACAACTCAATTGCTGGTGGTACAAGTCTACCACAACGTTGCTGCCAGCCAAACCCACAGCTAACCCTGAAAAGAACTGTAAGGGAGTGAGCCTCAGAAGTCACAGGCATAGCATGGACCTCCCAAAAATAACCACAAACCAGTAACTAAAAGAAGGAACCGAAACCTCAACCCCCAAGGGTCTCACTGGCAACACTGACAGGAGCACTACTGGAGTACAAACGTGACAACAGTAAACGTAAATAAACTGCATCAGACCATAAACATTCTAACTAACTCACCTCAAGAAAAATAAAGGAACCAATAGGACTAGTGCAGAGACATCAGTCCACCATAGTAACGGACGAGTAAACCTCTAGCCACATAGGCCAACCATCAACGAGAAGCAACAGGACTGGTAGCAAAGAGCCAGTCACCACACAACTTACAACAACCAACACTTCGGAGAATTACCCACAAAGAGGGTAAAACACGAAAAGTGGAAGGTCAAACGACACGACCTCCAAGAGAAACCGATCCACCTTAACACCCAAAAAGGCTAGCACACTGAGTGCCACAACAACTGACTACCCACGAAGGGTACGAGTACCTGAAACCACAAGGTACCACAACTAACCACAACCGGGGAGTCACCACTCACAACCACAACAATTGGAAAGCTCGATTCGAAAGGAATGACGCCACCATGCGGGTAAAGACTACTGGATTATGACGCCAGTATCCAACTCGGACACACAACACAAGAACTACCTCTCAGTCCTGCAGTCAAGAATATAAGGTTCAACTGTCGCTACACAACCACACTGTAAAGCCAAAGAACTGTGGAGACCAACTAACACCACACCTGCAGACCACACAGCTATAGGCCCATGCCTGACACCTTTAAAGACTCTGGCCTGAGCTCCCTAAAGTGAGGCACTGGAAACAAAGGACTAGCTGGGGTCCAATACATCTACTGATGTCCGTACCCCCAACCACGAGTGCCCTACAAGTGACCAAACACAAACCACAACTCACAAGTCGTTGTCCCACTGCCGTCTTTCTCTCAGTCGGACGTACAACTCAAACACATGAGTAAGGGTGTCCAGGAAGACGACACAAATCTTTATGGTACACACAGTACTGGGACAAACTACGAGCACAACAAACCACAACGTGCCTGGCTCACACAGAACCTGGGGTACCCAACTGAAGAGGCATTCCAGAATAGGCATCGGACCACCAAACTCAGCAAACACACAAGCCACGCCAATCACTTAATAAACTCTTAGGACCTAAGTTCATAAACTACGACAAATCACATTCTAATTGCTTATCATTGGTCAACACATGACCTCCACAGCAACACATACCACTACACACATAAATCACATAATCTTAAATATTATAACATGTTTGACATGATTAGCATAATCACCATAACTAACATAACTCACTAACTAATCATAACCAACCATTAACCTAATATCATGCATACTATTACTAAACACACTTAAACATCTGAAATCCACATTAAACAACTAAGGCTAGGTCCACACAGGACCATCACTACCCAACCAACACATGCCCACCTCGGAAACTAAAAGGCGACGGACACAGATCGGATGGCCCCTGCAGAATTAGCTGAGCTAAGGAAGCAGTTGCAGGATTTGTTAGATAAGGATTCATTCGTCCTAGTGTTTCCCCTTGGGGCGCACCTGTTTATTCGTGAAGAAGAAGGATGGGTCACTTAGGTTATGCATCGATTACAGTAAGCTAAACCAAGTGACGGAAGAATAGGTATCCCTTACCTCGGATTGATGATTTGTTTGACCAACTGCAAGATGCATCAGTCTTTTCTAAGATTGATTTACGGTGGTTATCATCAGTTGAGGATTAGGAGTGAGGATGTGTCCAAGACGGCTTTTAGAACCCGTTATAGACATTATGAGTTTTTGGTTCTTCCTTTTGGTCTGACCAATGCCCCTGCAGCGTTCATGGATCTCATGAACAGGGTGTTTAGACCATACCTAGATAGTTTTGTCGTAGTTTTCATTGATGACGTGTTGGTCTACTCTTCGGATGAAGCCACACATCGTCAGCATTTGAGGGTAGTATTAGAGGTTCTCCGTGAGCACAAGCAGTATGCAAAATTTAGCAAGTGCGATTTTTGGTTGCGCGAGGTTCATTTTCTTGGGCATGTAATCTCCGATGCTGGTGTAGCAGTGGATCCAGCGAAGGTCCAGGCTGTTATGGATTGGGAGATCCCAAGACCCATCGGAAATCGGAGTTTTCTTGGTTTGGCTGGTTACTATCGGCGATTCATTGAGGGATTTTCCTCCACGCCCGACCATTGACTCAGCTAACCAGGAAGGGAGTAAAGTTTGTCTGGTCTGAGGAGTGTGATAGTAGTTTTCAATTATTGAAGACTAGTTCACTTCGGCTCCTGTATTAGTTTTGCCGAGTGATGTAGAGGGTTTTGCTCTCACACGGATGCATCTCGAATTGGCCTTGGCTGTGTATTGATGCAGCAAGGAAGGGTAGTAGCGTATGCTTCTCGCCAATTGAAGGAGCATGAGCGAAACTATCCGACTCATGATCTTGAGCTTGCGGCAGTGGTTCATGCACTGAGATCTGGAGACACTATCTTTATGGTGTGAGATTTGAGGTGTTCACTGACCATAAGAGCTTAAGGTATCTTTTTCCCAAAAGGAATTAAACCTGAGGCAGAGAAGATGGATTGAGTTCCTGAGGACTATAACTTTGACCTCCAGTATCATCCTGGAAAGGCGAATGTCGTAGCGGATGCCCTTAGTAGGAAGAGGTCGTCTCTCCAACAGGATTGGAAGATGTTGGAGGATGCAGCGTGTGCGATGACTGAGTTAGAGCCATCATTATGCCAGGATTTTTATAGCTCAGTTGTCCATTAGGTCTTCGGTGTTGGATGAGGTGATCGAGCAACAGAAAGCTGACCCTAGACTCCAAGAGTTAGTGGGCAAGGCGAGAATTGCTCGTGATGAGGATGGCGTGATTAGATTCCATCACCGTGTCTGTGTTCCAGACATTATAGAGTTCGTGAGCATGTTTAGCGGAGGCTCATAGGTCTAGATTCTCTATTCATCTGGGTAACACTAGATGTACCAGGATTTAAAAAGATCTTTTTGGTGGTCTAGCATGAAGAAGGATGTAGCGGAATATGTGTCTAGATGTCTAGTTTGCCAGAAAGTGAAGGCCGAGCGACAGCGACCATCTGGTCTTATGCAAAAGATGGAGATCCCAGTATGGAAGTGGGAAGCTGTCACTATGGATTTTGCTACGGGTTTGCCTCGCTCTAGATGGGGTAATGACTCGATTTGGGTAGTGGTAGATAGATTCTCGAAGACTGTGTATTTCTTGCCCATGAAGAAGAAGCAGTCATTAGAGAGTTTAGCTAGATTATATATTAGTAGCATTAATAGATTGCATGGTGTGCCGACGTCGAACATTTCAGATCAAGATCCGAGATTACTTCGACGTTGTGGAAGGCTCTTCAGGATGCATTAGGTTCGGAGTTGAAGCTCAGTTCGGCGTTTCATCCCCAGACAGATGGACAGTCCGAGAGGACTATCCAGACGCTCGAGGATATGTTGAGAGCGTGCATTCTGGATTGGAAGGATGATTGGGAGCGCCATTTACTTCTAGTGGAGTTCGCATATAACAAAAATTTTCATGCAAGTATTGGTATGGCTCCATTTGAGGCATTGTATGGTAGGCCTTGTAGATCTCCTTTGTGTTGGGAGGAGACAGACAATAGGCAGCTGATTGGTCCGGAGTTAGTTCAGGAGACTTCGGATAAGGTCCAATTGATTAGGAAGAGGCTTGTTGTGGCACAAGATAGACAGAAGAATTATGCCATACAGAAGGAAGAATTTGGAGTTCGAGGTAGGTGAGCATGTCTTTCTGAAGATTTCGCCTACTCATGGTGTAGTTAGATTTGGCAGGCATAGTAAGCTAAGTCCTAGATTCATTGGCCTGTATGAGATTCTCAGACGATTAGGCAGCATGGCATATGAACTAGCTTTACCCCAGCGTAGCTAGTGTTCATCTGTTTTCCACGTGTCTATGCTCAGGAGGTATGTCAGAGATCCATCTCATGTTATTAGCCACGAGCCAGTGGAGATCCAGCAGATCTTTCTTATGTGGAGAAACCAGTGGCTATTCTTGACCGGAAGGTTCAGCATCTCCGGAACAAGAGCATTGTGTCGGTGAAGGTGTTATGGCGCAACTTCTCGCTGTAATCACGGGGAATGTGCACCCCAAAGACACGCAACATGATATAAATCTAATAATATGGAAATAAGGAATGTGACGCCCACTAGATAGTTGCCATAAATAAGAATTAAGTAGCTAACTATGCTAGGAACAGGAAAGAGGATAGTGGACTTACTGAGATCGCGATGGGTGACCCCGTCGCGATGGGCCTGTTATCGCGACGCTCGTACAGGGAGCGTCTATGCTGTCGCGTCGCCCTCCTCTGCCGCATCCCCTGCAGTGCGGGAGAATGATGGTTGGGACCTTCTTCCTGCCCTCCGGCCAGCCAGAGGACAAGAGCCGCTCGTGGATCTTCGCTTGGGTGCCTTGGGGACGATGGGACCTCGTGAGCAGAGCCTCCAGGGACTTCTCCTCGTAGTGGTAGCCTTCCTCTATCCCCTAGAGAGTCCTAGGATGTGTTCAAGTGAGAGATAGAGTCTCATCCCGAGTTAGAGAGAGAGTCCAAGTTGTAGGAGAGTTGAGAGTCTATCTAGAGTTTGGATGGACTTGGGGGCTCCCTAGGGTTGAGGATGGAGGTTTAGGTCGTAATCCAACTCAAAGAGACTTTAGATAGGCTCTAGGATGGAGAGAGAACCTAAATCACGTAAAAACGTGTTTACGTGCATGGCTCTGTCGCGTCGGATCGTGGGGGCCGCGTTCTTGTCGCGTCCATTGCACCAGGCCGCGACTATAAGACAGTCCACGTAGGTCCCACGAAAAGAGTCATAACTCTCTACACAAACATCGGATGGAGAGACGTTTGTTGCGTTGGATTCTAGACTCAGAGGGCTACCAAATGATAGTATGATATGCTAAATGCATTATAAATGAGGAAGTTATGAGTTTCTAAAGTGAAGGCATGTTCACAGGATTGGGCAGATTGCACAGTTTTGATGTTTCAAGTAGATCTTGGCCATGGGCTTAATAATGGACTTGAATTAAGGGTGAATGGGCTCATGAGGGCCAGGAAGGACTCAAAGTGATGACCAATTGGGACATCAAGATATGAACAAGAATATGCCCAACTTATAGGTAAAAAACGGGTGTCTACAAATTGCCCCTCCTTGATGCCCACTTTGCAGGGAGCGAAGCGGAAAGAGAGCGAAGTGTAATGAATGGAATGGAGCGAGGATGAAGCGGAGTGAACTGAAAAGTGGGCCAAGGTAAAAAGACACCCGTCACAACCAATAAGTGATAGAAATTCTTGGAAGAATACTAAACTAACCTCAAGGAAGAGCGAGCACGGACGGCTCATGTCTGGAACGACCAAAAAAAGGAAAAGCAAAAGAAGGATGATCACCTCTTGATTAAGAGGTACCCTAGCCGATTGGCCTGCAGGTTTCATCTTGGGGGACATGTGCGTGCCAGGCAGGTCACGATGACTCAAGGCTAGGAGCGGTTCGCAACCAAGACGGATCAGAGGGAATATTTAAGCTGATTTGGATGAATGGAGGGAGTAAATTCCAGACAGGAGTCGCACTGGCCAACTCCCCAAGTGACTAGCTCAAAGAAAACCTTCAAATTGCGAGTGGAATAGATTTCTTGTTCAGAAATTTAAGCATGATTGAAGATCACCAGGGAAGCAACCTTTGACAAATCATGAGGTATGAAGCTCAAAGTCCTACATGATGCAGCTGGGCTAAAACAAAAAGAATCATCAATCAATATGCAAAGAAAAGAGAAAATAGAAAATACTCAAGGATAATATTGCTAAGATGAATAGAATGGGTCAAGAGACTACCTGCAACCACAGTGTAGGCCTGAATCTATCGTTCCCAAACTTATTTAACTTAACGGCCTATCCAGCAATTAGTAATGTGCACCTAGATCATCACTGTTTTTGTTGAGGGGAACTCAATCTCAGAAACATTGAAAACCGCGGTCCTTGAGATAATATAGTAGCATAAGTACCATATAGTAATGCAAGGGAGAAGGGATAGGATACTTACCTGAACTTACCTGTGGAGCGCAGAACTCGCCATTTTTTTGGTTTGCTTTTTTCTGATTTTTTTTTATTTTGTGTAAATGAAGCAATAAACAAAGCACTAAACAAGCTAACACAAAAGGCATAAACAACTAGTCATCCACATGATTGAAACAAAGCACTGAAGAACCGCCAGGTTCACACATAGAGAGTCCTCTCATGGAGCCATTGAGGGAGAATATGTATGGGACTTGGGAAGGACTTGGTGGGATAATGTGTTTGAAATTCAAATCATGGGTGGACTGAGGAAGAGAGCAGATCGTAAAGATGATTGAGCATAACTCAGAAAGTAATGAAGAATGTGGAGATCTGGAGCGATCATGCTTGGAAGCTAATGTTACCTGCACACTTAGCAGATGATTAGATCT
>JACBKR010004434.1:0-23908 GCA_014218235.1 Colocasia esculenta | reverse complement strand
CTTGATTAGTATTGTAGTTCTTACATTAATGTAATTCATTTACATGTATGTGTGAATTTGGTTTTAATATTACACTTGTTCACATGTAATATTTTGTTTTCATATTCCTTTCATATTTATGTGGGTTTTAAATTTGATCTATACATGTATAGAAATTTATCACTGCACACACCTCAGAGACCGTGTTAAGCCCGTCAATGAACCTTCCTGTTCAAGACTTTGGGATTGATTTGCACGAGTCTTATTTTCAATGTTGAGAACGTGTATATCTAATCAAAATCTTGATTGTCCCGTTTGGACAGTCTGTGATGTTTGATTACAGTTAGGTGGCATGTCCTTATTGCATGGAGGATTCTAAATCATTTGTGTTGAAATCTGGGGGAAAATCATGTTGGTTCGATTGTCATCGTCGGTTTCTACCGAGTGACTATCCTTTCCGAAAGCAAAATGATTCTTTATGAAAAATACAATTGTGATTATGAGGTAGATATGGAACAGGTGTCTGGTGGAACATGGCGAGGCGGGTCCAGAACTTACTGACTGTATCACAACTGGCTGTAGTACCCGACAAATCCCTGGCTTTGGGAAGGTTCACAATTGGGTGAAGCAAAGCATCTTTTGGGAATTGCCTTATTGGTCACACTTTTGATACGACATAACCTAGACGTCATGCATATAGAGAAGAATATTTTTGATAATGTGTTCAACACAGTTATGGATGTCAAAGGCAAAACAAAGGATAACGTCAAGGCATGAATGGATTTGAAAGTACTTTGCAGACGTCCAGAACTAGAGCTGCAACATGTTAGTGCAAAAGTGGTGCAACCTAAAGCTTCATATGTGCTTGGGGCCAGACAGATTAAGGAAGTGTTGCAATGGTTGAAGCAATTGAGATTTCCGGATGGATATGTCTCGAATATTGCCCGTTGTGTAAATGTCAACGAGGGGAAAATATAAGGAATGAAGAGTCATGACTGCCATGTTTTCATGCAAAGACTGATGTCAATTGCTTTTCGTGAGTTGTTGCCGAAGCAAATATGGGAAGCAATGACTAAGCTGAGTCAATTCTTCAAGATTTTATCTGCATTAGAACTCAGACTTCATGACTTGCAAAATATGGAGCAAAATATAATACAGACAGTCTGCAAATTAGAGAAGATATTTCCTACAGCATTCTTTGATTCAATGGAGCACTTGATCATCCATTTTCCATATGAGGCTAGGGTCGAAGGACCAGTACAATTTCGATGGATGTATCCGTTTGAGAGGTATATTCCTATGTCTCTATTTATTCACATTACGACGATCTTTTATATTTCATATGTATTCATTTGAATTATTGTCGTAGGTGCATGCACGATCTTAAGATGAAAGTCCGCAACAAAACGCAAGTTGAGGGCTCCATTACCCAGGCGTACCTTATTGAAGAGATATCGAACTTTTGTTCGATGTACTTTGCACGGAAATACAACCCGACGCACTCAACCTCCACATAATGATGATGGTGGATTCTAATGTGTCTGACCGACTCTCTGTATATATTCAAGTGTCCCAGACGAGCGTTCAGATATTCTTCTACTCGCGCACTCGAAGACAGAGAGTTGGTAGCTGCGAAGATCTACATATTCATGAATTCCGCAGAACTAGACCCCTACATTGAGTAAGCTCTCAACACTAATGATGTACATCATTGAGAGCAATACTGCAGAACTTAGAGGTTGTGTGACATTTACATTGTAGAGAGTTTGACTCGGTCATACTACAACGAAATCCACGTCTGACTGACGTGCTGGTTGAAAAGGAACGGGAGAAGTCTTTTCCTACTTGGTTAAGATCTCGAGTAAGTGTCTAATATTTTGAAGATAAGTGTTATGCTCTTATGCATACTTAGTTGTTGTATTTGTCATTGTCTGTCCTTTTTTTAATAATAGGTTGAACAAGGTTTTATTACTGATTCAAGAGTACAAGAGATCAGTTATGGGCCCTCGAAGATTGTATGTGTCTATCCAGGCTACATTGTGAATGGATACCGATTCACACGAGAGATTTGAACGGAATAAGTCTACGATAAACAACGGCGTATGTGTGAAGGGAAGTGCCTACAATGAAATGAAATAGACTATTATGGCATTCTCGAAGAAGTCATTGAACTGTAATTTTGGGACAAGGCAACAATGTATTTCTCTTCAAGTGTCATTGGTTTGATCCGACATCTATTCGTAATGACACAACATTTAGGATTGTCGATGTCAAGCATAAGTCCACGTTGAGTACGTATGAGCCATTCATTCTGGTGGCACAAGCCCAACAAGTTTATTATTCAAATTATTCGTCCCTCAAATTGAGAGATTGGTGGGCTGCATGTAGAGTGAAATCAAGGATATTCCCTGAGTATGATCTTGCCCCAGCTGATGATGAGCTTGAAGGTGTTAATGACAATTTTTTCCAATCAGATCGGAGTGACGCACGAGAGTTGGAAGCTTCTACGCAGTTCAGTGTTGATGATATAAATAAATCAATTTGCTTATATAAGGATAACGAACAGGAAGAAGTTGACCCAAATGCCCTTCCGCAGGAGGTGGAGTCTGATGAGGAGAAGAGTCCCGGCATGATGAGGACGAATTCGAGGAGGATGACAAAGATGACGCTAAATTAACCATATCTTCAGCATCTGATGATGAATATAGATAATATTATAAAATTTTTGTAAGAACTGAGTGTTGTTTCTAATTATATGTTATTCAATAGCTACTTCAAATTTGAGTGCTGATGACATGTTATATCTTTATTTATCTCAATAGAGATATGGTACATGGAGGATGGAGTCGGAGGGTTTCCACCTCCGTAGGCCGAGAGTCTGCCTCCCCGTCCACGACAGGTATATGTATATGTAAACACAAAACTCTATATATTATTGTTCATATTAAATTCATATTTTCTAATGTACATACAATTTTGCAGGGACAACCTCCCCGTCCACGCCGGTCGTCCCGGCGATAGTATATGTATATGTAAACACAAAACTCTATATATTATTGTTCATATTAAATTCATATTTTCTAACGTACATATAATTTTGCAAGGACTGCCTCCCTGTCCACGCCGGTCGTCCCGGCGATAGGTATATGTATTGTAAACACAAAACTCTATATATTATTGTTCATATTTTCTAACTGAAGAGACGTGATTTAAGTGTGCCTCCCGAGAGGTATTGTCCCATGCTTGGGGTTTTGTCCTTTATAAGGGCCCTCTTGAGAGAAGAGATGAGGCTCTTGCTGATAAGCACACACTTGTTCTTACTATCTTTCAATGCGGGACTAAAGAATACCTCTACACAACCCCCCAGTGAGGATAAGGTTGTGCGGGTTCTCATGAAGATGAAACGCTCGGGTAGGGCACATGGCCTCTCGTTCGTTTCCACAAACGGCGCCAATGAAGAGACGTGATTTAAGTGTGCCTCCCGAGAGGTATTGTCCCCATGCTCGGGGTTTGTCCTTTATAAGGGCCCTCTTGGGAGAAGAGGTGAGGCTCTTGCTGATCAGCACACACTTGTTCTCACTATCTTTCAATGTGGGACTAAAGAATACCTTTACACTAACGTACATACAATTTTACAGGGATTGCCTCCCCATCCACGCCGGTCGTCCCGGTGACAGGTATATGTATATGTAAACACAAAACTCTATATATTATTGTTCATATTAATTCATATTTATATAACGCACATACAATTTTGCAGGGACCCTCCCCGTCCACGCCGGTCGTCCCAGCGACAGGTATATGTATATGTAAACCCAAAACTCTATATATTATTGTTCATAAATTTCATATTTCTAATGTGTATATAATTTTACAGGGACCGCCTCCCCGACCACGCCAGTAGCGCCACCTTTCCTTCTTCCTCACCACCAGGTACATGTATGTTTCCATAGATTAGTACGTTTCTTGTCTTCCAATTTATACAACAATAGTGTACTTAATTGTTTTCAATAGAGGTGGAGAGCCAGCATCCAGCAGCAGATGAGGAGGGGCCTCAGCTACCTGGACGACAGTCATGTTGGATTTCAGGGTAAACTTGATCACTTCAAACTTACTGTATTTGTTATTTATGTTATACAGTTCATGTACAAAATTAATGTGCAATTGCAGGGGGAAGATAGATCCCGGTTCTGCTTCCCGCTATATTACGACGCTGGTCCACGCATACATTCCAGACCAGTGGATGCATGGAGAGAGTTCCTGGTGCCCGTCCGGGATTTATTATTTGACATGTCATGGTATTATTAATTTTTACTGATTTAAAGTCATTTCTTTAATGACTATTTCTGTTAGTACACAAAGTTGAGTAATTTTATTTCTTTACAGCGGAGGTACACGTTCACGAGACCCGAGGATCTCCCTCGAGCTCGAGCCGTCTGGGAGTCTATTGCCCAGACTAATTTAAGAAAGTCGATGTATGAAGCCCGGGACAAGGCAATGAAGACCACAGGCAACCGGATCCTATGGCTTGGCTGGATTACGACTCTATTTGGTTGAGGAGGGACTATTGGGAGTCCCTTTGTGAGCGTTGGGCAACTGGACCATGGCAGGAGCGGTCACAGGCGGCAAAACACAACCGATCAACTCATCCGGAGAAGAATGTGCATACTAGTGGGTCTGTATCGTATGCGACCCACAGCCAAAAATTGGTAAGCATATTATTGTTCAATTGCTTAATACATTAATTATTATTGTGAAACTAACTAATTTTATTGAATTGTAAGCATCACGAGCTCGAGCGTGCCCCTACTTTTCGCGAGTTATTTGATCGAACTCATAAGCGGAAGGGGAAGGATGACTATGGCAGCGAGAGTGCTCGCACGATTGCTGTAAGTCAAAATATAAATTTTGAATTCAATTAAGATATTAAAATAATTTGATTTCAATAATTTAGTTTTAATTTGTTCTGCAGGAGACCTATGACAGGACGATGGTGGATCGCTATGCAGAGGGCACTCCCCAGCCAGACTTGGATCCGGAGGCTTGGGTCGATGCAGTGGGAGGGCCGAGGAAGGGTCGAGTGTACGGCTTTGGGGACAGCCTGGATACTACTCCAGTGTTGTCCTCATATACGAGTTCGATCGCTCCTCCAGCATATGCGAGTTCATCTGCTGTGCCACCCGACAGTGGTGTAGAGGAGATGAGAACTCTCATTCGGGAAGAGCTACGGATGCACTTTGGCGTTATGGTCGAGTAGTTGATCTCAGCCGTGCTGGGAGTACGCTCCTCACAGCTAGCCCCTCAGGTCAGTATTACTATAATTTCATATAGTTGAATGAAATGCAACCACTAAAGAAGGTCAAAAGGGAAAAAAAGAAATCTAAATTAAGAAACCTATAAAGAAGGTCCCTTTATACAATCAACTTATGGAAGGATAAAAAAAGCCACATGAGCGCTCAAATTACTATTCTAAGATAAACAAAAGTGTAAAGGGCGTTCAAATGACTAATCTAAAAAAAACCCAAGTCTAAAGGATCATAACAAGCACTCGGGGGTCCAAATCCCAAATAGGGATCTGATCGGTGTGTCGTTCACTCCGACACGACCGGGTGGGTGAAATTGATGTGTGCGAACTGACGGAATCCGAATTGGATTCCCGGATGGGTTGGGCGTTCAAATGATTAATCTAAAAAAAACCCAAGTCTAAAGGATCAAAACATGCAACCCGGGGTTCAAAATCCAAAATGGGATCCGATCGTCGTGTCGTTCGCTCCGACACGACCGGTAGGTGAAATTGACGTATGTGAACTGACGGAATCTGAATTGGATTCCCGGTTTGGGTTGGGAGTTCAAATGACGGATCTAAAAAATACTCAAGGTAAAGGATTAGAACACGCAACCTGGAGGTCCAAAGTCCCAATAGGGATCTAATCGGCATGTCGTACGCTCCGACACGACCGGGTGGGTGAAGTTGACGTGTGCGAACTGACGGAATCCGAATTGGATTCCCAGATTGGGTTGGGCGTTCAAATGACTAATATAAAAAAATCCCAAGTCTAAAGGATCAAAACACGTAACCAGAGGGTCCAAAATCCCAAATAGGGATCTAATCGGTGTGTCGTTCACTCCGACACGACCGGGTAGGTGAAATTGACGTGTGCGAACTGACGGAATCCGAATTGGATTCCCGAATTGGGTTGGGCGTTCAAATGACTAATATAAAAAAAAACCCAAGTCTAAAGGATCAAAACACGCAACCCGAGGGTCCAAAATCCCAAAATGGGATCCGATCGACGTGTCGTTCACTCCGATACGACCGGGTAGGTGAAATTGACGTGTACGAACTGACGGAATCAGAATTGGATTCTCGATTTGGGTTGGGCGTTCAAATGACAGATCTAAAAAATACCCAAGGTAAAGGATCAGAACAGGCAACCTGGGGGTCCAAAATCCCAATAGGGATCTGATCGGCGTGTCGTTCACTCCTACACGACCGGGTGTGAAATTGACGTGTGCGAACTGACGGAATCCGAATTGGATTCCCGGATTGGGTTGGGCGTTCAAATGGCTAATCTAAAAAAAATCCAAGTCTAAAGGATTAAAACACACGCAACCTGGAGGTTCAAAATTCCAAAATGGGATCGATCGACGTGTCGTTCGCTCCGACACGACCGGGTGGGTGAAATTGACGTGTGTGAACTGACGGAATCCGAATTGGATTCCCGGATTGGGTTGGCATTCAAATGACTAATCTAAAAAAAACCAAGTCTAAAAGATCAAAACACGCAACCCGGGGGTTCAAAATCCCAAAATGGGATCCGATCGACGTGTCGTTCACTCTGACATGACCGGGTAGGTGAAATTGACGTGTGCAAACTGACAGAATCCGAATTAGATTCCCGGTTTGGTTGAACGTTCAATGACGGATCTAAAAAATACCCAACGTAAATGATCAGAACAAACAACTCGGGGGTCCAAAATCCCAAATAGGGATCTGATCGGCGTGCCATTCGCTCCGACAGGACCGTGTGGGTGAAAGTGACTTGTGCGAACTGGCGGAATCCGAATTGAATTTCCGGATTAGGTTAGGCGTTCAAATTACTAATCTAAAAAATACCCAAGGTAAATGATCAGAACAAGCAACTCGGGGGTCAAAAATCCCAATAGGATCTGATCGGCGTGCCGTTCACTCCGACACGATCGGGTAGGTGAAATTGACGTGTGCGAACTGACGGAATTCGAAATGAATTCCTGGTTTGGGTTGGACGTTCAAATGACGGATCTAAAAAATACCCAGGTAAATGATCAGAACAAGCAACTTGGGGGTCCAAAATCCCAATAGGGATCTGATCGGCGTGTCGTTCACTCCGACACGACCGGGTGGGTGAAAGTGACGTGTGCGAACTGACGGAATCTGGATTAGATTCCCGAATTGGGTTAGGCGTTCAAATGACTAATCTAAAAAATACCCAAGGTAAATGATCGGAACAAGCAACTCGGGGGGTCCAAAATCCCAAATAGGGATCTGATCGGTGTGTCGTTCACTCCGAACGACTGGGTAGGTGAAATTGACGTGTGCGAACTGACGGAATCCGAATTGGATTCCCGGATTGGGTTGGGCATTCAAATGACTAATCTAAAAAAAACCCAAGTCTAAGGATCCAAAATATTTTCTAATAAACTTGAGGAATAATCACATGTTTTAAATTTAATTTTGAAAATAATGTTTGTATATTAATTTTTATTATGTTTTCTCTTATTAATTTTTTTTTATATAGGATCCTCCGGCACCTGACGATCATGAGACGGGGACGACGGACGATCCATCAGACTTGTCTTGATTTTTAGTATCTATGATTGTGTATGATTTTATATTAGTTATGTTTTATGATTTTATGTTTCATTGTGAGTACCTTCTATTGTGGAATGCATGAATATTTTAGCAGGTTTTGTAATTTATTATTGTCAATTTCTGTAATTGTTTTTTAAAAAAATATTACAAATTCGACGGGTTTTCCGACGGATGCGATCCGTCGGAAATGTGTAGTTGGCCGATGGAACTTATCCATCGGCATCCTGTCAGAAGTTCCGACGGATTCATTCTATCGGAAGTTTTCGACGAATTTCTGACAGATTTTCTGACGGTCTGCGGTCAGAATGCACTGACCAATTTTCTGACAACGTTTTCTGACTAATTTCCATCGGAAGTTACCGACGAATTTTCCGACACAATATTGTGTCGAAATTTCCGACGGATTGCCCAGGATTAGCTTTCCTTCAGTAATTTCTGACCAAAATTTTCCGACGGACGTCTTCCAACGACCGTTCAACGGAAAGTTGTCGGAAGGCATTCTTTCCTACGGATTGCCGTCGGATTTCCGACGGATTATGTCTGTCAAAAATGCCGTTTTTTCTTGTAGTGGCCATTCTTTCAAACTATTTTTTTATTTTTTATTATTAATATATTAACATTCGACTATATAATTTCGATAGTAGGAAAACCGTTGACTATTCTGTCAGGCCATTTTTTATTTTCTAATATTAATATATTGATATTTGTCACCTACTAATACATTCACATGTTTCACTAGGCTCAAAAATATAAAATCCACAATCTTTTATTTCACAATCACATATATGTTTTAAGAAGAAAAAAAATCACAATTATATTCAAATATTTAATCCCTTCTACAAAAAATACACATTCAGTGCATACTGTATCAAAAGTACAATTTTGTCATCCACATATATAATGCAAAGAAAGAACATCAAATTTACTAAGATCTCTCTTTTTCTAAATTCAACATTTTTTTACTATTTTTTATTCTTCTTGAAGTTCTCGTGCAGATGATGAACCTCTTGCAGCCATTCAAATAAACCACATGCTTGGCATCCAATTGCAGCTCCCGTAATGCCACTGCCTTCAGGAGCATCAACCGAACACGCATACCAGCTTGTGTTGCCGCGCGGAAGTCACCCTCTGGAGCAACCCCAGGCTGAGGCGGCTCCGGTGGCCATCGTAGGCCAGCACCTGCAGGGGGAACTGCGCGGCGTTGACCCTGAACAGCTCTGTCTTGACGGCCATGGGCAGGATCTCCGGCCTAACATCGACGTCGTAATGGTGGACGATCATGTTTGGGTCGAACTGGAGACGGAGGCTGCTGACGCTGGGCGCCATAGTGGTGTTGGTCCTGTCGGGATGCTGGACAGGTGAAGTCGAAACCCCCATTCTTGCAAGGTCGGATGCCAGGGAGTCTGCATGTTTTCTCTGTGATGTTAGCAGGAGGAAACATACAACAAACAGACAGTACTGTCATCACATCAGGAGTTCAAAAATCAAAATATTCTCAGTTGAGGAAGAAGATAAAGAAGAATAACATGCATGAGAGAGTTGGAATCTGAAAATTTGCAGACATTACAGTGTGTATTAGGATGAGATTGCTTATAAATTTGACGCGCCATCACAATTCATTAGAAGCTGTGGAATTATGAACTTGGGTGATTCAAACAGATCATGAGACAAACACCCAAAAAAGAAAAAGGAACAGGCTGGATAGAAGGGAAGGAATCAAAGACTATTTCACAAACATCAACTACCTGTCAGAAACATCAATAGCAGAAAATGCAATAGCATCAATACCTTTTACACAAAATATTCATCCACATATTTCATTCCTGCAATATATATATTCACATATTTATTTTTGCAAATGAAATCCACAATTATATTCAAATATATCAATCACTTCTACACAAAATACATATCCACATGCACATACTATACTGAAAGTCCACTTTTTTCATCTACATTTTAAATGAAAAAGAAGAACATCAAATTTACTAGGATCCTTCTTTTCCAGATTCAATATACATATTCCCCTCCCAATAGAGTGACCATGTGAATCTGTAACGCCCCAATGCGGAATATCGGAGTGGCTACAGTTAAATATATAGTATAGAACGAAAATAGACATCAAATCATTGTACAATTTGGAATAATGTTGTGGGGACCCTTTCTTTCAACTTCATACCCACACTCTATAAAACGGCACCCACGTCTCCTCCCCCTAACCTCTTCCTTCCAGGGCACCAGACCCACATTCCCATTCCCTTTTCTCCTTCTCCTATTCTCTTGTTCTTTCTTTCTCTCCAAGATCCTCTCCACTTCGTCATCTTCTTCTTCTTCATGGCTTCCAAGGGCAAGCGTCTTGCCTCCCGTCACCGTCCCCTCTCACCCGAAGTCGGTGAAGGTTCCACGGCTCCCGCCGAGCGCCGAAGCAACCACCGGGATGATCGTTTGCCAGAGCTCATAGTTCCTCGCAACCTCAACACTTCTAGGGTCCGGGGCACCTTCACGAAGTTCGTGCAACCTCGGTTCGTGCACTTCGAGTCCCTCGAAGACATGTTTCCACGCCTTCAGCCTCTGTTCGATACTCAGGGCGGGACCACCTTCCTGTACTTCCACACCGTGGTATTCTTCTACCGCTATGACGCTGTTCTACAACAACTTACATTTGTCCGTGGTAGGTGATGCATTGTATACCACGGTAAAGGGTATTACCTTTCAGCTCACTCCTAATCTCTTTACCCGTGCACTTCAAATTCCTAATTCTGGGGCAACATTCTTGTTCATCCTCCATCTACCTCCGATTACAATACATTCATCACCTACCACTCTATCATCCAAGTGTGGATCATTTGAAACTCAATGCCAATACCTTCCCTCCACTCAATCGCCTCATTCATCACATCTTCACAACTATTGTGGTTCCCAAGGATGGAAGCAAAGAACTTGTAACTACTGTTCATAAGTTCCTCTTCTACTATTTTCTGAAGTGTGAACAAATCAATCTTCCTCTCCTCATGGTTAATCTCATCAAACAATGTTTCACAAATCCCAAGAGGTCAATGCCAATGCCTACCCATTACACCCTCCTCTCCTTTATTGGCATTCCCATCTCTCCTTTGAATGCACCATTCTCAAATCGCGTAGTTCCTTTGATCTTACTGCGGTGCATCGCATGGGGTACAAGTTTTTGGATGGGATAGTCACTCGGACTCTCAAAGGTCAGGCACCGAGTGTTGAGGAAGAATCTGCTGATGATGCTGCTGATGATGCTGGTGAAGACTCCCAAGACGAGCCGATGGATGCTCCAGGAGATCATCATGAAGATATTGAAGACCAAGCTCCAGCTCAATCCCTTAGAGACCTTATCACTGGTCAGATGGCCCAACTGCAGGATCAAATCTCTATGGGCTTTGAACGTCTCAATACTCATCTTGATCATGTGGACAATCAGATGGATGCACTGGCCGACACTCATGTGGCCATTCAGCATAGGCTTACCAGACTTTCTACGGAGTTCCATGAGTTCCGTCATCCCCCTACTTCTGGGAATGATGATGTTTAGAGGGTTTGGGTTTTCTAGTCTTTTCTGTGTCACTTTGTTCGTGCATTAGTCCTGTATCTTAGCTTGTCATGGGTCATGGGTCATGCACCTTTTGTAACTGTGTGTATTGAATGTCATTTGAATGAAATCCACAGTTCTTAGACTCTTTCCTTTCATGCTTTGTCTTTTTGCATGTTGCCAAAAGGGGGAGAAACACATCAATGTGCATAAATTGAAAATTTTGTCATCATCAAAAAGGGGGAGAATGTTGGGCTCTCATGTGTAATGTTCAAGTTTACATGTTTTGATGATAGACAATGTGGATTGATAATGTAACCTTGATGACAATGACAAAGACATGCAAGAAACAATCACATTTGAAAACATGCTCTTATTGACCATATATATGTTCATTGTACCTCATTTAGAATGTTTTCAATGTAGGTGTGAATGTATACAAGGCAAGCAACGAGATCCAAATGAAAAAGATGAAGAAAAGGACATCAAGTCAACACCTGTCGACAGCCATGAAGGCACTTGTCGATAGATGGACCATCAAGCTAGTGGAAGCTCAACAGGGAAAGTAGCTGTCGACAACCCAGAATCGCTTGTCGACAGCCCAGTGTTCCAGAAACACTCATGGTTCTAGAAAACTAGTTTTCAACAGTAGCTGTCGACAGCAACAAGTCAGCTGTCGACAGATCCAATCTTCCAGCAGCTTCAAGTGTTCTGGAAGCCAGAGTTCAGCAGTGACTGTCGACAGCTATAGATCGCCTGTCGACAGACGAAGAGAAACTTCAATTCTGAGATTTGGATATGTTCCATATTAGGGTGTTTCCTTTTACCACGTCTCTCTAAACTTGGACACCCATATATATAGAATATATGGAGCTATTTTCGCAGCAAGAGCCACAATATCAAAGCCCTAAGCAAAACCTAGAGAGAAAGCTTCTCCCTACTGCTCTGCTTCAATCCTCCGTACAGAGCAAAGATGATACATCTTCCGAGCGGAGTTGAGCCAGTTCGTCCATGATTCAAGCTTCTCCATCAACTGATCTACATCCAAACGAAGCTTGGAGTTTTTATGGATGACCACAACGAAGAGTTCTTCATCAGGATATATTCTACATCTCTGAACTCTTCTACTTCTACACTTCTCCTCTTTGTGTGTGTGGTGGTGATTCAAGCATTCCTGTGCTTGATTCACGTGTGGTTTGTTGTCTTGAGTGCGTGTTTGCATCAAGCAATGTGGGTGTGTGTGTTGTAGAGTGGAACCCGCTTATAAGCAGTTTTTTCTGCGTGTGTGTGTGGACGGTGGACGTAGGATACACAAGTTGTCTACTCCGAAACACCTTAAATCCTCGTGTCTGTGGTTTGAACGTTTTACGGTAGATGTTTGATAGGAAAGTTGGTCTTTCACACGCTAGATAAGTGTTGTTCTCTCTACTCACAATCACACACACATCTTGGTTCGAATTAAATTTAAATCTGTTTGAGGTTTCGATAAATCTATGTTCTCATCAAAAGAAGGTTATAGTCTTTTAATTGGAAGTAATCTATTCAACACCCCCCCCCCTTCTAGAGTACCATAATAGATATTCCGCACAACTTTCAATTGTCAGTCCTGCAGAAGTAGATTTAGCAGCTTGATGTGAGATTTGATTTTAGTCTGAAGAGGTCCATCAGATGAAGGACATTTTACTTCAGTTAGTGTGTCAGCCGGGCACAACTATTTCCCAAGTTCCCCCTACTCACCTGAGGAGTAGTCCAGCAGTAGCAACAGCAATCTGAAGTAGCAGATGTACAACTTGAAGGCAGTGTAGTTCACCCTGAAAAAGAGCCAGCAACAGAATCAGAACAGCAACTGCCAGTACCTGAAGTTCAACCCTCTGAGTAGCAGTTGGAGAAGAGTGATCAGGAGTCAGACTCTCAGGTCCAGACCTTTAAGAGAAGGGTTAGGAGGAAGCTTATTAAGTCAGGTCAACCAATCTTCCCTTCTCAATCCTCGTCTATTCCTTCTCCCACCACTACTCAAGATCCTCCTCTTGCCTCTGATCCTACTCTTCCTCTAGTTGTTGAACTACCTCCTCCATCTCCTACTCAACCTACTCCTTCTGCTTCCACCTCACCTTCCCTCTCCAATTCACAGCCAACAATTGACCCTCCGGTAAATACATCCATTCCCTCATTTCCTCTCAAATATCATTTCAATCCTCTTGAGGTAGATGTTCCAAACCTTCACACCCAACTTTCACATTTCTTTGCTTCTCTTCCTCAACCATCTATCTCATCCACACTTAGCTCTACACCAGGACTTTCATCCGGTGTAAGCTCTCACAGTCATGGATCCCTCCTTCCTCCATTCTGGTATGCTATCACTCATCACTCTGAACATCACATGAAAGTGTTCAGAGAATTCCTTTCAATAAAAGTCTTTCTTGAAGTTCATGGGATGCCAGACTATAAATTTTACGACTGGCTCCCTACTCTCATCAGAACTTCTGAAGTCCTTGTGGCTGATGTAAAATTAATTACACAGAAAAGTCACAGTCTCTCTCCATCTGAGTTCCTTGATACCTACCCCTTTGATGCAGAAAATTTCATATCAACCAAGTCCCGAAATCCTCTTCGGACTGTCCACCAACACCTTAATCTTAGGTTCTTTGATATGTTTGGTACTCTCCTGAGAGATCTCCAGACTGACTTTGCTAGGATGAGGACCTTCAATGAAGAGAGATTCAAGCTTGGTCTACTAGACGTCAATAAAGGGCAATGGAGGATGATCCTTCAAAGTAACAGATCTATTACTCCCACCATGGCAATTGGTCTGTCCTCTGAACTACATCCCAGCCTAGTAGGTACCATTTCCTCCAGGAAGCAGTTTGCCAACTTAGTCTCAACAGGCACATTAGGATAGCCGCCAGATTCAAGGTCAAGTACAACATTAAGCTATCCTTTCACAGATTTGCAGTCATGAATGCTCCCAAGAGCTCTCAGCACATGAGAGAATTCAACATTATTTGCAAAGTCTGAGAGACTGAATGAAGAAGATGGGCAACAATATCCTTAACTTAGTGTAAATGTAGAAAACTTAAGTTGTCTCCTACTGTCTTTCTTCTTAAGGGCTATGACAACCATATGAAGTCTTCTTATGACCAATGGATCCAGAGGTACATTATCTATTATCAGGCTAAGGACGCAGCTCACTCCCAAAGTCTTTACTGGAATGTCACTATTCATGACTTCCTCTCCTTAGCTGCCAAGAAGAAATTTGTTCCCCTCAGTTTTTCCGTGTCTAATGACAATACCATAGAAGACTCAGCTGGTATCATCGTCGGCATGTTAAGTCCTATAGGAAACTCCCTTCAATAGGCCCCTCCTACAACATAGATAGCAGTTTGTTTGAAAATTTCTTCCCTCAGAATAAGAAGAAACTTTGGGATCTTCTTCAGCCCTTTCTAACTCGCATTCCCTCCCCTTTGTATCTCCCAAACTCCACTTTTACCTCACAATGTAATCATTTCAGCAATGAATACAAATCCATTTCTCTACTTACTGTTTTTTTTTTTTTTTTTACCTTTCTATTAATGTCACAAAGGGGGAGAAACGAGTGAAAAACAATTGCTTTTACTTCTGCATTGCATTTACCCTTTTTTTATGCAAATCAAACTTGATTTCACTGACATTGTAAAAATTTTTGTCATTAACAAAAATGGGGAGAATTGTTGAGCAACTCTTTTTCTATCTCTTTGGTTACTAACATATCTGTCACAATATTTTTGTTATGACAAAACCTTTTTTGACTTTACTAGTTATGGAAATCAAAAGCTATTATACAATCATACCTTTTAACAAAAACTATGTCTACACAGATCCTAAGTCCATAGAGTATACTGTATATCACAGCAATGAAAAATCCGATTGGCCAAGTGTACGTCACAATGTGACTAATTATCCAAATTAGGAACTAAGTCGGAAAACCGTTAACACGGAAAAATAACGCCCCATAAATTAAACGAACATGTCGGAGAGACTTCCAACATCATGAAATGATTACCCATTATCGGAATTGGACCAATGGACCTCTCATGGCCCATGAATAAATTGAAGTAAGAAAACTATAATAAATTCTGAAATTCTATTATTTCCCTATTTAAAATGGAGAATTCTCCTAAGTTAAATTCCATTGAGAACGGGCTTTGTTAAATGGACCCTCTAGAATTTATTGGACCAAAATAAGGATTTTTAAAAGAAGAATAATAGGAAAATACTCAAAATTCGTAACTTAAATATTACCTAAATAGAAAAGGGGTTATTAAATAAGTAAAATAGCTAATTGAGTTGTAATTGGATTCCTAAACCTACCCTAATGGGTTGGCCACAGATTTATCTCCCATCCTAACCCAAATAAGATGTGGAAAGCATAGAAGGTGGAATTAAATAAAGAAATCTGGGAATTAAATAAGAGTTAGAGTCCTATTAGGAAATAGAAACATAGGAAGCATAAATACTCTCCTAAATCCCCCATGGCCGGCCCTAGCTCATTGCCAAGGGTTGCTGGACCTGGAGGAGAGGCCAAGGAGGAGGAGAATTCGTGGGGAGAGGATCTCTCAAAGCTTCTACCCGAGTTCTTCAAGTTCTAGCCCTAGAGAAGGAAAATGACTAAAGGTAAGCATTCTCACAAGAAAAAATCATAAAACTTCGTTTGTAGGTTGATCCAATCATCAGGATCGAAAGCCCTCTGATTTCATAATTTTCCATCGAGCATATCTTTTGTTCTTGATTTTTAAAGTTCTGTATTCATCATGACCTCGACCCTTCATCTTAAATCTTGTTCTCCTTGTATACTCAACCCCATGCCACAAATTTTTTTTTGGGATACTGATGCATGTTAGACATAATTTGCCCTTGAAATCCCTAATTTCCATCCACCATGTTGCTCGAATTAAATATTTCATCCCAACTGTGCACTGTTCTATATTCATCATGAATACACTTGATTAAACCATGCTGAAACTTTCGTTATTTTCAAATTTCCATTTACTAGAAGTACCCTTGCATGTCTAGAGTCTTTTAAAATTGGTTTCATGAATTTTGATCGATTGTAGAATTAGTTCTTATTTTCTGAACCACCCTGTGTCAATATAAGGCAGTTCTGGGCCACAATCCAAGAACATGTCCTTTTCCTGTCGAACTCAGGTACAGGACTTGAGAACACGACAGCCCGATAGGCCGCGTTCTCAGGGCTGTCGCGGCAGCATATCCCGTCGTGACCTGATCGCGATAGGGTCTGTCGTCGCGATCTTCCTGCCTTATCTGATAAGCCCGTCGCGATCTGTACAAGGCCATGTCGCGTTCTCAGTTGACCCCGTCGCGACCCTCATATGGGTACGTCGCGACCTAGGACTTTTGCATGAAAACCCATAATTTGTGATGCTTTGACCCTCTATAGTGCTTGTACCTTCTATTAACCGTTATACACGCAGAAAATACACCTGTCCTAAAATGAACATTTTGTGTGTAAAAAAATACTTGCACATGACTACTTTCTATCTATGATTTCTCTTACACGTGCACACACTTGAACCATCAAAATATGGCTGAACTTGGCATGAATATCTCTTCAAACATTTGGTAATTATATATTTAAATTGCCCTATTTTAAATGAACTTGTTTACGATTCTCGCGATGTTTTGGGAATACCGTTACCGACGCTCCACTGTCCTAGAATTCCTCTAGAACGTCGAGCACTTGTTTCTATATACACACTCTCTCTTGACTTGGATGAACTCTCCATCGGATACTCCTTCTGCCAGACTAGTGAGTCTTTGTTCAAGGCCTCCGTAAGTCTCCTCTGTCCATGGATTCCCACATGGTCGACGAGCTGGTTGTACCCTAACACCTATGACACCTCTAGAGATCAGCAAGATCCAAACGGCCTTAGTTGCTCTCGCTCTTATCTTGAATCACGCCAGACCTCTAGACCTGTGCATAACGAGGCCAGCGGAAGGGTTGTGTATTCCACCTGACTGCCTACACCGGTCACGCGTGTTGTGCGACTGTTGCTATCGCTCGTTACTCGACGTTTCATGTGCAATGTCCACTAGCTCTCATCTATACTCTACTCGCTCATCTATTCTCATTCACTCTACTATCTCGCCTATCTCGTCTATTCATCTAGTACTCTCTTGGTACCCTTTTGAGCTGTATGGCTCGTACTATTTTGAACTATTCATGACTGTCTAGCGCTAAAATGGGTCTTGTGACTCTACTGACTTGAATGCATACTGCTGAGGGCACGGAGAGTGTTCGAGGGGCTCCAATCAAGTCCTGGGGGCGAGGAGCTACCCGAAAATACCTGCAGGGGCTATTGACAGTGTCTGCATTTGCACCGATTCTGACTGACTGTTCTGAATTAGCTAGACATCTGACTATTATACTGTTACTGTTTGTCTGTTAATTCAGACATACTGCACTATTACTGTACTGCCACTGACTGTTACTGAACTGCTACTGTCCTGTTATTGAGCGACTCATGTCGTACTCTCTCCTTGCTCTATTTGTTACTGACTATCTTGAGTCATCACTTTCTATCGTGACAGAATCGTGTTCAAAGTGCCATATTCTCTCGTTGTCTATTGACAATAAAAGTGCTATATTTTCTCTCGGCTATCTACGGATAACCAAAGTGCCATTACTATTTCGATTGACGAAAGTTAATCAAAAGTGCTATACTATTTTGATTGATGGAAATCAATCAAAGTGCAATTTACTCTCTATATGACCAACTACTATCTCTCTCCATGCTATACATGTCGCGTGCTATTTCTTGACAATGTCGTTACTTGCTATTGTTGTTATCGTTTCTATCGTGACTTGACTTTAATCATCGTGCTATACCTGATTCATCTGCTATTTGAACCATGTTACTTGTGCTATTACTTTCTCGACTTTACATGACTCTCTCTTTCATTAGTTACTCTGCCATTTAAAGCATTAATCATTTAAAGCCTGCTTGACTATTGAGATTTAAGTCCTACTGGGCGTTATCGCTCACCCTTCGTTATTTGTTATTGTGTCTTAGGTAAGTCAGACAATGACGTTACACACATCAATGTGACAGGACCAGAGTGATGAGTGACCTAGAGTCAGTTGATGAAGTTACCCTAGTGCCATGGAGTCTAATAGTTATTACTTTAGATTTCTTTTTAATGTAGTGATGTCAATGAGCCTTGTGCATGGCTCTGAATTAGTGGTTGTAATAGTGTAATGATTTTATAATGAGATCAAGAGTTATTCAATTATTTCATTAGATGCTATGATGTTTGCGTCTGTATGCGCAATTCACGTTACCATACTCGTTGCTCACGTTTCCCTCCGATTTATTCCGCTGTTAAATTGAAGGGCGTAACAGTTGGTATAAGACCCTAGGATGTCCTTATTATGATATTTTAAGTCTAGGGATGTTCTAGGTGAACTGCCATGTCACGTGTCTAAGTCAACCACCATACCTATGTGAGAATTGGGTAGAACCATAGTTAAGACCTAAATATATATTTATATATATCTATGTAACAGCTTAGTAATACTTTAGCATCCAAAGTCTAAAAAGTAATAAATTAAATGTTATTGCTCGCAGGAGACTAGAGGAGATGGCTGGCGAGCATGCACAAATGCACGAATTACAACAGATTGTATAGGGGTTAACTCAAGCCCTTAACAACGTGATCCAAGCAGGAGCAAGAAATGGGGCAGGAGACTTATATGGGAACTTTCAATGAATAAATCCCCCTAAGTTTAATGGAACTCTGGATCCCAATGAAGCTGAAAATTGGGTGAAGGCGATGGAACGAATCTTTAGAGTTATGCAATGTTCAGAGTAGGAGAAAGTCCTTCTGGCAACCTTCCAGTTGGACCGCGATACTAGAGCCTGGTGGGAAGCTGCCAGTCGACAATTACCTAACATCAACATAGAGTGGGATAAATTTTTAGAACTCTTCAACACCAAATATTTTTCCGAGAGGATTCGTGAGAAGAAGGCAAATGAATTCGCCAATCTAAAACAACGAATGATGTCGGTAGCAGAATATGAAGCGCAATTTGAAAGACTAGCACAGTATGCACCACATTTGGTGAGTACGGAAAAGATGAAGGCAAAGAGATTCTTAGAAGGGTTGAGACCTGTGTACTAGGAAAAGTTGGCTCCACTAGACATTGAAGTATATTCAGTCATGGTATTGAGAGCTCATTTAGTAGAGGACACCATGGAACTTCTTGAAAGGATCCATAAGAAGAAGGTGTTGAAAAGGGAACGTGCTACTCATTCCAATGATAATAAAGGAAGAAATACAATGGACAGCAAGATAATGAAAGGGGAAGTGAAGCGGAAGGAAGTCTGTGAATTTTGTGAAAAGCCAGGGCATCAGGTTGATAACTGTTGGAAGAGATTGGACAGATGGTTACGATATGGAAGTCAACAACATTGAGTCATCAATTGTCTAACAAAGAAGAACCAAACTCCACGCCATGAACGATTACAAGCCCTTGGGATATAAATCATGCCAATGAAGGTGGACAAGGTATCATCACTAAACCCTTAGTTACTCTCATATTAATTTCATGATAGTAAAACCTTAAGTGGGGGAGATGATGGATTGAAATATTTAGAATAAATTTGTAGTCGTATCATATCATATGAATTTGAGGACCAAATTCTTTTTAAGTGGGGGAGGATGTAGCGACCCAGAAAATTTAATACTTAAAAGTTCAAAATAATAATTTCTTTAAATCGAAATAATAGAAACATATGTACCACTATCGTATGTGCAAGAATACATTGGAAAATTCCATTACAATTATAAATCAACCTCAGACATTATTCCTAAGTGTTCTACTAAGAAATTCAAGCAACGAAAAAATCCGATGGCCAAGTGTACGTCACAATGTGACTAATTATCCAAATTAGGAAACTAAGTCGGAAAACCGTTAATACGGAAAAATAACGTGCCCATAAATTAAACGAACATGTCGGAGAGACTTCCAACATCATGAAATGATTACCCATTATCGGAATTAGACCAATGGACCTCTCATGGCCCATGAATAAATTGAAGTAAGAAAACTATAATAAATTCTGAATTTCTATTATTTCCCTATTTAAAATGGAGAATTCTCCTAAGTTAATTCCATTGATAATGGGCTTTGTTAAATGGACCCTCTAGAATTTATTGGACAAAAAAAAGGATTTTTAAAAGAAGAATAATAGGAAAATACTCAAAATTCGTAACTTAAATATTACCTAAATAGAAAATGGGTTATTAAATAAGTAAAATAGCTAATTTGAGTTGTAATTGGATTCCTAAACCTACCCTAATGGGTTGGTCATGGATTTAGCTCCCATCCTAACCCAAATAGGAAGTGGAAAGCATAGAAGGTGGAATTAAATAAATAAATCTCGGAATTAAATAGGAGTTAGAGTCCTATTAGGAAATAGAAACATAGGAAGCATAAATACTCTCCTAAATCCCCCATGGCCGGCCCTAGCTCGTTGCCAAGGGTTGCTGGACCTGGAGGAGAGGCCAAGGAGGAGGAAATTCGTGGGGAGATGAACTCTCAAAGCTTCTACCCGAGTTCTTCAAGTTCTAGCCCTAGAGAAGGAAACGACTAAAGGTAGGCATTCTCACAAGCAAAAATTATAAAACTTCATTTGTAGGTTGATCCAATCATCAGGATTAAAAGCCCTCTGATTTCATAATTTTCCATCGAGCATATCTTTTGTTCTAGATTTTTGAAGTTATGTATTCATCATGACCCCGACCCTTCATCTTAAATCTTGTTCTCCTTGTATACTCAACCCCATGCCACGAAATTTTTATTGGGGATACTGATGCATGTTAGGCATATTTTGCCCTTGAAATCCCTAATTTCCATCCACCATGTTGCTCGAATTAAATCTTTCATCCCAACTGTGCACTGTTCTATGTTCATCATGAATACACTTGATTAAACCATGCTGAAACTTTCGTTATTTTCAAATTTCCATTTACTAGAAGTACCCTTTCATGTCTAGAGTATTTTAAAATTGGTTTCATGAATTTTGATTGATTTTACAATTAGTTCTTATTTTCTGAACCACCCTGTGTCAATATAAGGCAGTTCTGGGCCGCAATCCAAGAACATGTCATTTTCCTGTCGGACTCAGGTACAGGACCTGAGAACGCGATGGCCCGATAGGTCGCGTTCTCAGGGCTGTCGCGACAGCATATCCCGTCGCGACCTAATCGCGATAGGGTCTGTCGTCGCGTTCTTCCTGCCTGATCTGACAAGCCCGTCGCGATCTGTACAAGGCCATGTCGTGTTCTCAGTTGACCCCGTCGCGACCCTCATATTTGTACGTCGCGACCTGGGACTTTTGCATGAAAACCCATAATTTGTGATGCTTTGACCCTCTACAGTGCTTGTACCCTCTATTAACAATTATACAACAGATAATACACCTATCATAAAAAGAACATTTTGTGTGTTAAAAGGATACTTGCACATGACTACTTTATATCTATGATTTCTCTTACACGTGCACACACTTGAACCATCCAAATATGGCTGAACTTGGCATGAAAATCTCTTCAAACATTTGGTAATTATATATTTAAATTGCCCTATTTTAAATGAACTTGTCTACGATTCTCGCGATGTTTTAGGAATACCGTTACCGACGCTCCACTGTCCTAGAATTCCTCTAGAATGCCGAGCACTTGTTTTTATATACACACTCTCTCTTTCCGTCGGATACTCCTTCTGCCAGACTAGTGAGTCTTTATTCAAGGCCTCTGTAAGTCTCCTCTATTCATGGATTCCCACATGGTCGACGAGCTGGTTGTACCCTAACACCTATGACACCTCTAGGGATCAGCAAGGTCCAAACGGCCTTAGTTGCTCTCGCTCTTATCTTGAATCACGCCGGACCTCTAGACCTATGCATAACGAGGCCAGCGGAAGGGTTGTGTATTCCACCTGACTGCCTACACCTGTCACACGTGTTGTGCGACTGTTGCTATCGCTCGTTACTCGATGTTTCATGTGCAATGTCCACTAGCTCTCATCTATACTCTACTCGCTCATCTTTTCACGTTCACTCTACTATCTCGTCTATTCATCTAGTACTCTCTTGGTACCCTTTTGAGCTGTGTGACTCCTACTGTTTTGAACTGCTCATGACTGTCTAGCGCTAAAATGGGTCTTGTGACTTTACTGACTTGAATGCATACTGCTGAGGGCACGGAGAGTGTCCGAGGGGCTCCAATCTAGTCCTGGGGGCGGAGAGCCACCAGAAAATACCAGCAGGGGCTATTGACGGTGTCTGCATTTGCATCAGTTCTGACTGACTGTTCTGAATTAGCTAGACATCTGACTATTAAAATGTTACTATTAGTCTGTTAATTCAGACATACTGCACTGTTACTGTACTGCCACTGACTGTTGTTGAACTGCTACTGTCCTGTTATTGAGCAACTCCTGTCGTACTCTCTCCTTGCTCTATTTGTTACTGACTATCTTGAGTCATCACTTTCTATCGTGACATAGTCATGTTCAAAGTGCCATATTCTTTCGTTGTCTATTGACAATAAAAGTGCTATATTTTCTCTCGGCTATCTACGGATAACCAAAGTGCCATTACTATTTCGATTGACGAAAGTTAATCAAAAGTGCTATACTATTTCGATTGATGGAAATCAATCAAAGTGCAATTTACTCTCTATATGACCAACTACTATCTCTCTCCTTGCTATACATGTCGCTTGCTATTTCTTGACAATGTCGTTACTTGCTATTGTTGGTATCGTTTCTATCGTGACTTGACTTTAATCATCGTGCTATACCTGATTCATCTGCTATTTGAACCATATTACTTGTGCTATTACTTTCTCAACCTTACATGACTCTCTCTATCATAGTTACTCTGCCATATAAAGCATTAATCATTTAAAGCCTGCTTGACTATTGAGATTTAAGTCCTATTGGGCGTTATCGCTCACCCTTCGTTACTTGTTATTGTGTCTCAGGTAAGTCGGACAATGATGTTACACACATCAATGGGACAGGACCACAGTGATGCACGACCTGGAGTCAGTTGATGAAGTTACCCTAGTACCATGGAGTCTAATAGTTATTGCTTTAGATTTCTTTTTAATGTAGTGATGTCAATGAGCCTTGTGCATGGCTCTGAATTAGTGGTTGTAATAGTCTTAGTGATTTTATAATGAGATCAAGAGTTATTCCAATTATTTCATTAGATGCTATGATGTTTGCGTCTGTATGCGCAATTTACGTTACCATACTCGTTGCTCACGTTTCCCTCCGATTTATTCTGCTGCTAAATTGGAGGGGCATGACATGAACTAACTTTATTGATAATTTCACTAATCACTATTACATTCATTATTTCAGAGCCAAAACTATGGGCACATAGTACTTTATTCAAATAAACACACTAACTAGCTCATACTAATGTAACTAGATGACAACATAGTGGTTCACT